>JADBJO010015862.1:17500-30000 GCA_016801955.1 Conus betulinus | reverse complement strand
TTTTTTTGGTCCCTTTGTTCATAGGCTGGTGAGCTTCCACCTTCTCTTGCGGGTAGCAAGGGGGCATGGCGATGGGAGACGCTTAGCCTTACGTAGTTTTTTTTTTCTTTTCACAACCTTTTTCTTTTCCTATTATTTGAATTCGATTTTTCTCCTTCCACTGGCCACTGATTTTGATCCAAAAGGGTGGTCATTTTGGAGGCCTGTCCAAATTCTTGGAAATTCTTCTTGGTTTGCTGTTTGAAAACATTTGTTTGTTTTTTATTAGTGTGTATAGGACTGATTGGATTTTGGTGTGAGTGGAAGGAAATTTTTATACTGAAACTTTAAATTCATTTTTCTTTTTTTTTCAAATTCAAAGTAAATTTTCATTGTTCTTTTTCTTTTTCATAAAATTTCATTTTTTTTTTTTTTTACTATCTTAGAAAAAAAATTTTTCATTCAAAATGTCGGCCTTTGAGACCTACCTGTCTCAGGGTAAGACGCTAGGCCTTGATGGGCCGGAGTTGATTCAATATATCAAACAGTGTGAGGATCGCGCTGAGCGCGCAAGAGAGAGGGAAGAAAAGATAAAGAAAGACAGAGAGAGAAAGAGAGAGAAGCAGAAAAAAGGATAGGGAAAGACAGAGAGAGAAAGAGAGAGAAGCAGAAAAGGATAGGATAGACAAAGAGAGAGGAGAGAGGGAGCAGCATGAGAAAGAATTAAAAGCCCATGGAGTTAGAGTTAGAACATAAAAAGGCAGATAGGGATTTTGAGTTACAGAGTAAGAAGCTTCAGCTTGAAATGGACAAATTAAAAGCTTTTGGTGTAACAGACAATGGTTCTGCGCAGGGTTCTGGTGATGCGAAACCTATTCTGGTCGTTCTCCTTATATCCCCAAGATGCCTGTCTTTGATGAAAACAAAGATGAGATTGATGCATTTTTGTTTAGATTTGAGAGGTATGCTACTTCTTGTGACTGGCCCAAAGATAAGTGGCTATTGCATATTGCGTCTCTTTTCAAGGGCAGTGCGTTGACGCTGTATCATTCTTTGGCAGCGAAGGATACTTTAACATGGGATGAACTTAAGGATGAATTACTTAAGCGTTACCGGTGTACCGCCGAAGGATTTCGCGAGAAATTCCGTTACCGTGCGTCGGGAGAAAGGCGAGTCATTTCCTGCGTATTTGATTCGGTCTGAGCATTTTTTCTTGATCGGTGGATTGACATGTCCAAAACTAAAAAGGATTATGCGGAACTTCGTGATCTGTTTTTGCGTGAGCAGATTTTAAACAGCGTTTCAAAGGACTTGGCTGTTTTTCTAAAGGAAAAGTCGGTCGCGAGCGCCGACGAAATGTGCGAGCTTGCGGAACAGTACAGGACTGCACATCCTGATCGGACGTTTGCCCGCAAGGGAACGGACACGGTTTTCGATATAAATGTCGCTTCCTTCGCACATCACCAAAATAGTGTTGATTCAGACCGTGGATTTGGCTCTTGGCGTTCAAATCAGAACCGTAATCGTTACCGTGGAGGTCAAAATTCCCGCGGTGGTCAAAATTCTCGTAGCGGACGGGATCATGGCAGCCGGTTTGAACAGTCTGCTACCGGTGGTGGTCAGCAGTCTGGTCATTTAGGTGCAAATCCCGGTACACCTAGAGGTGGTCAAACAGCGTCTAACTCTCGGTATCCGCGTAACCGTGGCCGACAGCGCGGACAGGCTCATAATACCTCAGGTACACCCGCAGGTTGTTACAATTGTGGTTGCTGGTTTCATAAAGCTCGGGATTGTCCATCTGTAGAGCAGTCAGCAGTGAATGTCGTGGGTATGTCAGGCAATGTTTCGGATCCATCTACTGTAGCCCATTCGATGGTGTCACATGTTAACACTGACGGCTTACTGGTTGAGTCAGGAACTGTCAATGGGTTTCACTGTTCTGTGTTGAGGGACACAGGTTGCACTACTGCGGGAGTGCGCCGTTCTTTTGTTCTTCCGCACCAGTTCACTGGTGAAGAACAACATTGTCGTTCTTTTGGAGGTAAGATTGAGGTTTTCCCTCTTGCTGTGGTCTCAGTTAGTAGTACACCTTACTTTGAGGGTGAGGTGCTGCCCTGTGTTATTGAGAACCCAAACGGATCTCATTCTTGGTATCTTCCAGGTGTTACTTCAGCATGTTCAGGTGCTGGTGGATCTTTTGTCCCATGCAATGTGACTACTCGTTTACAGGCAGACAAGGAGAAACAGTTGCCTGTACCACTGTCAGTGCCTGATTTTTGTCTGTGCTGGATGTACAGCCTAAGGAATTTGCTGCTATGCAGCGTGATGCCTCTTTGAGTCATTTGTTCTCTTCAGTTGTGTAACTGAGATACCTTCCCCTTTGACTAAGCCTGTTTTTTTTTTTTTTTTAATGATGTTCTATGTCGCTTGGTCAAGGACAATGGTGAAGTTAAGCGTCAGGTGGTAGTTTTTCAGGAGTTACGTAACGTTGTGCTTCATACTGCGCATGACAGCATTTTTTCTGGTCATTGTGGGATCAGACGTACTCTACAGCAAGTTCTTGCATCGTTTTTTTTGGCCAGGAGTGTCTCAGTCAGTCAAGGAGTATTGTCGTTCATGTGATACTTGTCAGAAGACTGAGTCTCGTAACCGCGTCCCTTGTGCGCCGTTGCACAAGATGCCGTTGGTTTCAGTACCTTTTGAGAAGGTAGCGATGGATTTGGTTGGTCCTTTGGAGGTGTCTTCTTCTGGCTTTCGGTACGTTCTGACGTTGGTGGATACAGCTACTCGGTTTCCGGAGGCTGTCCCACTCAAACGTATTGATACAGTCACTGTGGCGGAGGCTCTTCTTTCTATTTTTTCAAGGTATGGTTTGCCTTCTGAAATTCTCACTGATTGTGGTACTGAGTTTGTTTCGGACCTGATGAAGGAAGTACCGTCTGTTGTCTATTTCTTCTGTTACCACTACTCCATACCACCCTCAGTCTAACGGGATGGTGGAAAGGTTTAATGGCACCTTGAAGTCCATGCTGAAGAAGGTTTGTCGTGACTGTCCCAAGCAGTGGGATCGGTACATTCCGGCTGTACTGTTTGCATATCGGGAGTTGCCGAATATGACTTTAGGGTTTTCTCTTTTTTTGAGTTACTTTTCGGTCATTCACCCCGTGGTCCTATTGCTTTGTTAGCTGATAAGTGGACTGGCACACAGATGACTGACAATGACAAAAACGTTTACCAATATGTACATGACTTGCACACAATCGGATACTGGACAGTTGTGCTCAGGCACAACAGACCGCTGACAGTCAGACCGACAAGTATAAGGTGTACGCAGTCAGAAAGAGCTCTCTTCGTTCATTGGAAAGTGGGTGATCAGGTTCTTGTTTTGCTCTCTGATGAACAGAATAAGTTGAAGGTTTCCTGGAAAGGTCCTTTTCTTGTGAAGGAAAAGTGTTCACCTGTCAACTATCGTATTGACATGCATGGGAAGTCCAAGGTTTTCCACATCAATATGTTGAAAGAGTATGTGGTTCGGACGAATGTTGCTGTCAATTTCGATGTTGCTCTTTGTGTTCCTCAGGATTATTAGACTCTGTGTCTGCATTGTCTGATGAGTTACCTGTGGATTGTGTTGTTTCCACTGGTGTTTTGGATGCAGAGTGTTCACATTCCCCTGTTTCTCCCCCGTCGGGTGTACAGGATGTACATTGTTCTTCTGTAGGAGTTGTACAGGATGTACATTGTTCCTCTGTAGGAGTTGTACAGGATGTGAGTGACGATGACGTTTCATTACCTACCTTGTCTGTTCAAGGCGAGACATTTCGTGATGTAAAGGTTGCTCCTGAGTCGTCAGACACTCAAAAGTCTCACTTGATGAGTGTTTTGGAGGATTTTTCTGATGTCTTGACAGATACACCAGGGAAGGCTGTACAGGTAGATCCACACTGTATTAATCTGACTACTGATGTTCCTGTTAGGGTCAAGTCTTACCCTTTGCCTTTTGCAAAGAGGGAGATCATCAGAGAGAGGTTCAGGTTATGTTGGATCTTGGAGTGATTGAACCGTCTATATCACCGTACAGTTCTCCAGTCGTTCTGGTGGGTAAGCCTGATGGCTCAATTCGATTCTGTGTCGATTATCGGGCTTTCAATATGGTCAGTGTTCGACTCTCAACCGATTCCGGATGTTGAGGATATTTTCTGTCGTTTGTCTGAAGGTCGGTATTTTGTCAAAGTAGACCTTGCGAAGGATACTGGCAGATACCTATGTTGCCTCAGGATAAGAAAAGACTGCGTTTCAAACTCCTTTTGGGTTTTCAGTGGACGAGAATGCCTTTTGGGTTGCAGAACGCACCAGCTACATTCGCAAGAATGATGCGGAAGCTGCAGTTGTATCAGTTTTCATCTGTAAGGTTTTTTTTTATGACTTTCTTCTTGCAGCTCGTCTTTGGCAGCAGTTGTTGGACTACTTACGCATGCTTTTGACTCGTCTCAGGTTGTGTGAGTTGACGGCTCGTCGTCAAAAGTGCTGGCTGGTTTTCAGGAGTTGGAGTTTTTTGGGCATATGATTTCCGTTGGTCATGTTCGTCGTCCGGAAGTCAACAAAGTGCAAAAGATTTTTTCTGTGGGTAAGCCAACTACGAAGAAGCAGGTTCGCTCTTTGTTGGGGCTTTTTGTCCTACTATCGCAGATATGTTCCTCATTTTGCTATTCTTACTGCACCTTTGACTGAACTGACTAAGGGAGATAAGAAGCGTCAGATTGAGTGGTCTGATGAGTGTCAGAAAAGTTTGGAGAAGGTTCAAGCTGTACTCAATTCATTTCCTGTGTTACTTCTTCCTAACTTGGATGAAGATTTTGTCTTATGTACAGATGCTAGCAGTAAGGGCATGGGTACATGTTTGCTACAGGAAAAAGTCAGGACTTTTACATCCAGTGCAATACGCTAGCAAAAAGTTTTCTGTGTGGTGCAAGAGAGATACTCGACTATTGAAAGGGAGTGTCTTGCTTTGGTCTGGGGACTGGACAAGTTTGCTAGGTCTTTATCAGGGAGACCTTTTGTTTTGCAAACTGACCACAGACCGTTGACACATTTTTGCAAGCGTCAAAATAAAAAAAATAATCGCCTGTTAAGATGGGCATTAAGCATTCAAGAGTACTGTTTCACTGTTGAGCCTATCTCTGGGACATCTATTTTCGCAGATTTGTTGTCCAGGGAGTAGTGCTATACCATGTGTTTTATGGTCTGCTGATGCTGTATTTTGCATTTGTGATTGATCATTGCTTATTCATTTCTGTCTTGTAAGCTACAGTTAGCTACAATTTTGGGTGAATATGGTCTACACAAGATACAAGTCTAAGAATTGTGTATATACACTGTTGCTGTATCATTTTGTGGTCAAATTGTCTGTATTTCTCTTACCTGCGTTAATGGGTGAAAATGATTTGGTGTAGTGTCATTCTAAATGAACATTTGCAGTGGATGTTCATGGTCATTTAGATAATTTTGAACCGGAATGGGCGATTATAACGTGTGTCTCATGCTATTGATACACGGTGAGTTTCTTGAGGTTGTCTTTTGAAAGATCACTGCATATTTTGATATCTTCGTGTGGGTGCTTACTGTTTCATCTATGCATATAGTGGAGTTCTTAATGGTTTCAACTTGCATATTCTGTTGGGTTTGGCAGGAAGTGTATGGATCATGCAAGTGTTGTGCTTAAGATGTGGATTATGTATTTTGGAGATATTGAGGTGATCCATGGATAAAAAGTGTTGATTCCTTTGATTAATATATACTTTGTGCATTTGATATGTGTATATAGTACTTCTGGTTTTGGGTTCCTCTGTGGGGTATCCTTTTGCAAGATTTCTCCGGTGGAAAAATCTTACCCCAGGAAGGGGGGTGTCATGTAATGCGGAGCGATATTTCGTATGCTACGCGATTACATGAGACAGTACAGATTAAGGAAAAGATTATTGATTCGTGTGACACAAGGTGACACAAGGGAGCGTATTGACTGAACGTGGCCCAGGGTTTGAGCGAACTTTTTAAACACTTCACGCGCTTTTGAATATAGGCAGGCGTTGACCTGTATTGGTGCGAACTCTGAGAATGGAACAGATGATTTAGGTGAAGAAGAGGCGGACTGTGCCCATTGATAAAGGCAGAGGCCTAACACATACAGAAGTATGTGAATTGTAGTTGATTGACTGGTACTCAAGTAGTTGATTGACCAGTACTCAAGCCATAAGTATCTAATTTTATATTGTGAGAATCTAGATGATTCTCCATTTTGTTTTCAATGGTTTATTGTCAGAACCGAAACTATATTTTGAAAAAATTGAAGAGTTCAAAAATGTTAAAGTGTAATATGACTGCTAACTGGCTGGCAGTGTTTTGAACTCGTGTTTATCTGGTTGTTTATAGCTGGGCAACTCCCTGAGTGGTAGAGGAAAGAAGAGACTGGAGATCAGGCAGTAAGGTGGATGGCCGGGGGCTGCGCGCGTTCCCGGGCCAAGTTCCGATCTGCGGGAAGATCCAGGTTGGGCAAAAGTTTGTCGCCGACCAGTAGATGTGATATGTAGTGGGCAGTATGGGATCCCCGCACAGAGGAAGCCAGTTCCGGACACCACAGAGAGTGTGTGGGGACACTTGCAGTGAGTAAACCTGCAACATTAGTATGAGCTTCAAAGAAGCGTGCTTGATTGGTTGCACCAGCTGAAAGAATCCAGATTATGAGAATATGTAAGCTTTGATTGATGCCAGAGTAAAGAACCCCCATGGGATTTTAAAAGATTAAGGAGGGGATGAATCAAAATTGACCTTTGTTTGCGCCTTATGTGTATGGAGTGGATGCAATTGTGTGCGGAGGAAAGACGTCATGTTCGTGTGTGTATGTGCGTGCATGCATGGATATGCAACGTCTGACATTCCTCCTTCAGGCAAGAGCCATGCCAGGGATATTTGTTTTATTCCCATGTAAGCGAATTCTGCAACTGGCATCTCATTGCCAGTGATGTTTGACTCAAACTTCTTGCTGCGATCACAATCCTAACGCTGGATACTGGTATTTACAAAGGAAAATCCCATTCTCCAAACCTGCCATTTCAAACCCAGAAGCCCTTGGGAGACTAGCTGTTTCATGAACAAAAGCAGTTTGTTTTATTTCAACTCCACCTAAAGTGAATTTTAGAAACACATGTCACAAAAGTAGGTAACGAACCCGGTGTCACAGCAAAGTGCATCCTGATAAGCTTTCTGTAGGGACACTTTACGCCGCAGTCATAATGACATTATATTGACTGACTGCACGCGCGCGCGCGCGCGCGCGCGCATGTGTGTGTGTGTGTGTGTGTGTGTGTGTGTGTGTGTGTGTGTGTGTGTTTTTCGTTATTTCATATCAAGGATGTGAATACATGTTGCAACGAATACATTTCGTTTCCCAAATGTTAAATGAACGATTTTTGTTTCCTATTTCAGAGATCCCAGAACAGGTAAAATGTTCTATGGCAAACAATAATCTGTCATTGCAACAATATTATCCCAGATGAAACTTAGGAGTGATGAAGCATCTTCTGACTGCATCTTACACGATGAGGAACTGGAGTGTAAACCCATCCAAGAAGGATCCCATCTCAGCAAGAATATCGCCACAACATTTGTTTAGCTGACATGAACAGTTGTATTTTGTTTTCTAAGGAATGAAATGAGGAGAGGAGGGGGGTGGGGGTGCGGGTGATAGAGAGAGTGCAAAAACACACACAAGGAACTGGCCAAAACAACATCCCTTTCTCCTTTGTAGACATAAATATTCATGTGGTGATATGAGAACATACATCTTACCGTTTATTGAGCGAAGATATCGATCAGAGAAATTAACGCGACATTCCCAAAAGTCATCTGTCTTGTCTGCAAAGGTGGGTGAGAAGGGATTTCATTAAATGAAGCAAGAGTTCACTGTCGTGTCATTCATACATATTGCGTACATGGAGGCCAGTCTGCTACTTTAGAAAACACATAATTCATACATTCATGCTTAGTTTATTTCTCTGAATCCATTCAGGAGTACATACGCAAATACGCTTTCATTTTATGGGCTGACATTACCGTAAATTTATTCTGGTTATGGATGGAACAATTTTCTCCATGTCGACTGTTCTCAATGTAAGATGGAGCACCTCACTGTTTCCTATTGGTATGTATATTCTCTCTCTCTCTGTCCCCCACCCCTCTGTCTCCCTCCCTCTCTCCCTCCCCCCCTCTCTCTCTCTTTTCTCTTTCTCTTTCTCTCTCATCATTGTTGTTGTTACAACGAAACATGCACATTTACTGACAATAGATGGCACACACACACACACACACACACACACACACACACACACACACACACACACACACACACACACACACACACACACACACACACACACAATCCGTCACACACACACACACACACACACACACACACACACACACACACACACACACAATCTGTCACACACACACACACACACACACACACACACACACACACACACACACACACACACACACACACCGGGGGATCCAAACAATTATCGGGGAATAACACTTACCAATACATTGGGAAAAGCGTTTTGTACGATTATCAATAACAGAGAAACGGATTACCTTGAACAAAACCAATTTTTAGTCAATGAACAGGCAGGATTTCGAAAGAATCACAGAACAATTGATCACATTTTTATTCTGAAAAAGATTATAAACGAAGTATTGAAAATTAAGAATAGTAGATTATATGGATGCTTTGTCGATTTTGAAAAGGCATTGATAATGTATGGCATGAAACAATGCTGTTAAAATTGAACAGAATAGGTATAAGTGGAAACTGTTTTGATATAATAGAAAATATGTATACAAATGCTACCATTCAAACAAGATCACATGGCCTTTTGAATAAAGAAATTATTGTTCGTAAGGGAGTACATCAAGGAAATGCCCCCAGCCGTACTCTATTTAACGTTTAACGTCTTCATAAATGACATTGTAGGGTGTATGCATATAATGATGATTCACCCAAATTTGATGACTTGAATGCTTGTAAGATTCCATGTTTATTATATGCAGATGATCTAATTATTCTTTCTCCTACAAAAACTGGTCTGCAACAAAAACTATATAATTTTTTTTTTACACATTATATTTGTTTGTATTGTTATTACACATACAAAGAGAGAGAACACACACACACACACACACACACACACACACACACACACACACACACACACACACGCATACACACACACACACACACACACACACACACACACACACACACACACACACAAAGAAGCCAAACAACAACAAAAAGAAATAAACAGCAACATTCATAACTAAAACCTAGGTATAAAGCAAGAAAAACAAATAAACAAACAAACAAACAAACATACACAAAGAGCCAAACCACACACACACATGAAAAAAGAAGAGAGAGATAGACAGTAGGAGAGAGAGCAAGAGAGAGAGAGAGAGAGAGAGAGAGAGAGAGAGAGAGAGAGTGTGTGTGTGTGTGTGTGTGTGTGTGTGTGTGTGTGTGTGTGTTTTCAGTATAGCATTGTCTATGTATAAAAAAAAACATGGTTACGTATTGACAACGCTATAAGAAATATACATAAACCTGTATACATCATATTGTTCTAATATTACTACTAATAATAGATGTATACATATATATTGCAAGATAAATCAGCATGCATACACAGATAAATAAAGGAAAGGCAGATGGATAGGCAGACAGACAGACAGACAGACGAATAGACAAGCAAAGAAACAGGAAGACAGAATGGGTTGGGTCACAGCAAGTGAAGATAATATATGTTATTATCATAAGGTACATTATGATATCTTCAGAAAAAAGATAAAAAAAGAAAAAGATCATATGATTAGTCTAGTAATTGTTATATTATGCATCATACTCATTTATATATTAATGCTGAAAACACATGTTCAAGAGACGGTAACATAAAGCAGTTAGGTAATAGAAATCAAAGCTTCATAAAAAGCCATCTGGCATGAAAATCCAAGTGGTTCATTGTTAAGTATGAGTTATGTTTTTTTCAATTCTATATCTATACGCCAACATTTTCAAGAAAACTGCTACATGTGGAAGACTGCTTCTAACTTTCACTTATATAGGTAATGTTTTGCTAGAAAAATAATGAAGCAAAAAATGTAAACAATTGCTATTGTTATGTCGAAACCTAAAAGCATGAGAGACTCTGTTAAGCGGATAGTTTGTGCGTGAGTGCATTTTTCTTTTACTAAATCAATAAACCTAATCCAAAAACATTTGACATGAGTGCATTTCCAAAACATGGTCAATAGAATCTTTAAATAATCCGCGCAAAACGTTTATCATCATTATCAGTAACTCCCATTTCTTTAAACCACTTGAGTTTTACATCTGTAATCTTATGTGCACAAAAAAGGCATGAATTCCAGTCATGAGCTTGTGAAAGTTTGATGTCCCACTTGTCACCGCATGGAGCTCTCAACTGATTATCAATCAGTACATCATGATAAGTCTTTGAACCTTTATAAGTGGCAAACAATATCTTATAGCAGAATGGAGAAGTAATACATTTGTTGTTTTCGATGGTAATGTCAAATCTTTTTATGAATACAATTATTGCTAACTTATACCTGTATAAGTTAGAAAATCAATGTTGACATCATTTTTTCCTTAAATTGTCCGTGGGAAAGAAACTGACCATTATTATCAAAAAAAAAAAAAAAAAAAAAAGTGCGAGATAATAGACACTTTTTTTGTTAGAGACAATGTGTCTTTTCCCAACTTGAATACGTCTGTTGAAGCAAACTGGTTCAGTAAGTAGTTCAGCGGATTTTTTTTTTTTGAAGACATTGTAAATAAAAAAAGTTTGTAAGCTTCAAGGACGTCTGCCCAGAACGGATTATATTGGGTAAATTTTGAGACAACTCTGGACCATGTTTACTCATATTAGGCCAATGAGGAAAATTACTGAGAAGAATATGTTTCCATTTGTGGTTTGATATCTCAGTCCTACGGATCCAGGATAGTTTCAAAGATGTGACGTAGGTTTTTACATCAGGAAGACCAGTACCTCCATTCCGTATTTTTTATGCACTGTTTTTCGACTGAATTTTTTCTGTTTTTTTTTTTTCATTCCACACAAACTTGTAACATATTTTCTGGCATGTTTGAAAGAAAACATCGGGTGGGTTTGGCAGAAACAGCCAAAAATGAGTCAGTTTTGAAAGGATGATGGATTTCAAAATCGCTATTCTACCTAGGGGCGTAATCTGGCGTTTTACCCATATTTTGAACAAATGATTTACGTCTGCTAGTCTTTTTGCGTATTTATCTCTGGGCAATCTTTCAAGTCGTTTGTGAACCATACACCAAGTATTCGAAAATTTTATGGATTACATACAATTTCTAAGTGGTCCATGTGGTAGTTTTGACTGTTTTTTTTTTTTTTTTTTTTTTTTTTTTTTACACTTCCAAGCCAAACTGCGCTCGTTTTACTCAAATTCATATGAAGACCGTCGAATCTTCAAAGAACTTCAATACAAGTTTCAAAGGATTTCTTATCCCCTGCGAGTAAGAACTCGGTGTCATCAGCATATTGAGATATCTTAAACTCATTTCATTCATTCTGATTTCCCGAATATCTCGATTTTCCCTTACCATAATGGCTGATATTTCGACACAGATTACGAACGGATGTGGTGAAATTGGGTCTCCTGTCGACATCCTTTTCTAATATCGAACCAATGTGAAACCCGTTCATTACAAGACTTGATATTTTTGTAGAATGTGCTTATCCATCTACGGATAATATCTTTTCGGAAACCAACTGGTTTTAGGACTTTCGACATAAATTCCCCAATTAATCGAATCAAAGGCTTTTTCAAAGTCCATGTTTAATAACAAACCAGGCAAATCATTTTCATCTAAATAGGATACAGTGTCAAATATCAATCTTATATTGTCGCCGATGTTTTTCTAATAAGTCCGGTCTGATCTTCATTTATGACTTTAGGGAACACAGATTTATTCTGTTGGGCAATGCAAGAGGATCCTATCTTATAAACGACATTTAACAGAGAAATAGGTCTCCAGTTTTTTTTATGTACTGCCTGGAGTTATCACCTTTTGGTATACATGTAATGTTTCCCTCTCTTTGTACACATGACAGTTCTCCTTTCTTGAAACTTGCATTTAAAGCTCCAACGACAAATACACCATCTGTTTCCAAAAGACTTTAAAGAATTCAGTAGTGAAACCATTGGAACCGGAGAGAGAGAGAGAGAGAGAGAGAGAGAGAGAGAGAGAGAGAGAGAGAGAGGAGAGAGAGAGAGGAGAGGGGGGGTAGTAAACGTTGATATCTGATGTGTACATTCAATTTGGCAATCAATAATTCCCTCAAGAAATGATCTAATTGCTTCTACCCAGAAAAGGTTTCATAATAGTAATATTCATGTTTTCTTTCTTT
>JADBJO010015862.1:0-12500 GCA_016801955.1 Conus betulinus | reverse complement strand
CTAATAATTCCTCCATTACTGGACCAGCGACTTGGAAAACAATTTGAAAAAAAAAAGAATTGGGGAGATGAACCAGCTGCCGTGGCGAAGTGTTTTAGCGTCTCGGACTCCCGACTGGGATTTTTCTGCCCCGACTGGCTCCTACCCAGAGTTGAGTTTAATACGGGCTCAATTGGGAAGACTGGGACCATACAGTCGTGTTTCATCCACTTAATGCATGCGCTTCTGAGAGTGTTGCACACATTTCCTCCACAACACTGCATGTGTTTTGTATCTCTCGGGCCTGGTTGACGCCGGGATATATTATGAAAGGAAACGTAAAGTGCAGCCCTATCGTGCAGTCTCAGACGGAATGGAAATTCGTACCTCATCTTCATCATCCTCATTCCAATCGATCAGCATAAAAGTTCAAATTTCTGTTCCCTTCATGCCCTGTTCTCATGGTGACCGCAGACTCAATGTCCTCTCCACGTTTGTAGCCTTGGTTGAATTCTGTCAGGGTCAACGGTATTGGTAAGTTCATAAGGGCTGTCGTTAGCCGGACGTGGTGGCGCCTTCCGGCTCCACGTACGCTCCACATACGCCGGCCCCGCGACTAAGCAATTATTGTCGTCAATAGGTGCCTCAGTATGTGGTATCCTGCTTATGTTGGATCAGAACAGGCGGCACCGAGCACCACAGAAGTGACTCGGCAGTATTGCAGTGTCTCCTCTGGTGGGTTGTCTCTTGACGACTTGACATTGACTGCTCCCTGTGGATTGCCGGTGTCGGGGCTGTGGATTGCATTGCCACCGAGATGGCACAGAAACTAAGAAAGGAAAAAAAGGGGGGGGGGGGGGGGGGGGGGGGGGGGGGGGGGTTATGAGGAAAACAAAACGTAAATCAAAAATAAGAATTTCAAATCTTCTCTAGCAGATTCAGACCCGTCAGTGAAGCACGCTGGACTGTGTCTTCGCTCCCTTAGCATCTGATGAAAAGGTATTACAGTCCATACTTCTGTGGTATCCTCACCACCAATGATCAAAAACAGAATCCAAGAGCCTCCCAAAGCAGCCAGTGAATGGTAGAAAAGGGAAAGAAGATGAAAGCGCTGTAGGAAAATGAGCCGAAAAACTGAAATCATTATATAAACAGTATTAAACTTAAGTGGAAATCTTTGAGCCTGAATCAAGGCAATCTTGCGCCGAATTTGAAAAGATAAGTAATTTCTCGTTCTTCGTTTTCATTATCCTGAATCTTGTTTCTCTTGTCAGAAGAAGGCATGAGAGGTCGAAACGCATCATGTTTTGTTATGTAATTTGTTTGTCCCCCCTCTATCTGGCGGATTAACTTCTTTAAAATCTTCTTTAGAAAGTGTATTTCATTTTTTTCACCTGCAGTTACCTCCCTTAGAAGCTAATTCGAATACATGATTAATCTTTTAAAAAAAATTTATCCATTGATTTTCGCATGTTTATTCTTGTTTATTTTATGCAGCTGTCATATTTATCCACATTTGTTTACACAGCAAACCCTCTATTCCTGCAGTCCGAGACTACAACACACACGTACATAATGAATCTGAATATCTTTACTCAGAAAATAATAATGGTGAAAGATTTCTTCCGGACCGACAAAACAAATTCTTCTCAGGCATGTTCGTTCAAAATTACACTTTTGGAAGATATGGCATGCAGATGTGACTGCCTGATATAGTATAGTATTCTGAAATTGTCGTTAGCTACTCAATTGCACGACTCCTCCCTTACTCTCCCCATGGTCACATACAACAGGGAAATGCTCCCTCTTCTTAATGGAACATACCAGGATATCAGAATGACCTCAGTCTTGTTAGATCGTGGATTTTTAAAAACTGGCAAAGGCCTATTTTTCTTACACTGACGTGGAAAGAAATCAATTTGTCTCTTAGTATGGCGATGGAATGTAACTTTTAGTGCTTTTTGTATGATTATCCAGCGCCATCTTTCTTCTGCCTTAATATAGTTATTTATAGTGTATTTTCTTGGTTTCATGTTCCTAGTTTCTCACTCTTCAGCCCCCTCCCCCCTCTTAAGTACAAATCTTTGCCAAAATCATTACTGTGGGGACAGTTGAGTTGCCGGCCATTGCTTGTTTTTATCCCACTGTTAGATTGTTCGTCTTTGTGTTTGTCTGACTTTATTCAAGTTTAAAAGGCTGTGCCAGTCTGGAATAATTGTTGCTCTGTGTTGGGTTTTCTTATGGGAGCAAAAGTTACCCAGCTTGTTTATTGCTTAATATATTTAATCTCATTTCAGCCTCTTCCTTTTCCATTCGTTTTCAATTGGAACGAGGTCAGGCTGCAATGGCAGAAATAAATCTTATTCCATCTAAGTAAAAAGGAAGGAAGGGATGAGAGTTTCCCGGATATTTTATATTTCATTTTGTGCGTTGCGTTATACTTTTATTTCCTCCGTTCATTCTGTTTTTTTTCTCTCTCTTTTTAAAACTTTGCTTCTCTGGGAAAGGTTTGGGAGACGACTCACGTGGTACGAAAAGTGGTGACAGAAGGATAGACAATCAACTGCAGTGTGACATGAGGGCACAATTTCTCAACAGTACATATGTATAGCCTGAATAATAGTTATTATTGTAGGTTTAGTTCAGTCTGTAAGAAGGGTAAATTTTGAGTGCTGCTGTATGTTTATATTTTATATAGTCCTTCTACTAGCTTGTTTTCGTGTGTTTTCTAATGTACTGACTTCGTTAAAGGATCGATGTGTGTCACATTCAATGGTCACCACACAATTGCATCTGCCAGAGAGTAATTATGTCCCTTGACGTCTCAATGGAATGCCCTGTGCGTACCTGTATCCTATATGAACACAGCGCAGGCTTCTAAGGATGGTGCAGGATTGCTCCCAGCTGGTTTGTTTGGCAGTAGAGGACAGTGCTTCTCCGGGTCCCATCCTCACCTTCGGGTGTATCTTTTTCTTGTCTGCCTTTTGGCCGATTCTGGAAAAGGCCTAGTGGCAGTGAGGAAAGACCCACTATCCACAGCGAAAATCCTGTTAACAGCAGGAAAGACTGTGACCCCGGGATTCTCTTCAGAGAGCATGTAAGACCTCATGGACAAAGATGGCCATGTCTAGAGTTGTACTGTCTTCATCTGTCAGCAGAACAGCGAGCTAGCCTGCGGGATGTACATGGCAGTTGCTTTACGGTGGCGTATTTTGCTGGTGGTCTCTGCAGTCATATTGACTGGTGCACCCATGGGAACGGTCCCGTGGAGAGTTTGTCGTGTCACATCCAATAGGTCATTACACAGTGAGCAATTATGTCCCTTGATGTCTTAATGTAATGCCCTGTGCGAGCCGGCACTCTATGTAAACACATGGTGGTGAATGATTTCTCGAAGCTGGCTAACTATACATTCGAGGACAGATTCTTTCTAGGTCCCACCCGCACCTTCGGGTGTATCTTCTTCCTCACTTTGTTAAAGTATCGATGTGTGAAGAAAGACATGATATTAACTGCCATAGCAATTACCATATAAACGCGTGCGCGCTCATAACAGTGTACGTTGTATGTGCGTATGCACGGGCGTATCCATGCCCGCGTGCGTGCGTGCGAGCGTGTGTGTGTGTGTGTGTGTGTGTGTGTGTGTGTGTGTGTGTGTGTGTGTGTGTGTGTGTGTGAGAGCGTGCGTGTGTGTGTGTGTGTGGGTGTGGGGGGGGGGGGGGGGGGGGGGTGCGTGGGTGCGTGTGCGTGCGTGCGTGAATGTGTGTGTGTGTGTGCGTGTGTGTGTGTGTGTGTGTGTGTGTGTGTGCTCGCACATGTATGTGTGTGAGAGAGGGAGGGCCGGGTGGTTTGTGTGCGCACGCACGCGTGTCCGAGTGTATATGCTTATACGAATGCGTATCTGTGGGGTGAAGGAGAGATGGAATAAGCGTGCAATAGCATACACATGGAAGAGGTATTGGGATATTGTGTCTTTGTGTGCATAGGCGAGTGACTGACCGATGGACTGAGCTTGTGTATGTGTGCGTGCGTGTGTCCATGCGCGCGCGCGCGCGTGTGTGTGTGTCTGTGTCTGTGTCTGTGTTTGTGTGTGTGTGTGTGTGTGTGTGTGTGTGTGTGTGTGTGTGTGTGTGTGGCGTGTGTGCGCGCGCGCGTGCCCGTGTTTGTAATGATGGTTAAGCATTGCGTCCGTCCATGCGTGCGTGCGTGCGTGTGTGCGTGTGTGTGTGTGTGTGTGTGTGTGTGCGTGCGTGCGTGCGTGCGCGCGCGCGTGTGTGTGTATGTAAGTGTGTGCGTGCGGGTGTGTGTTTGTGAGTGTGTATTTGCCAGTGTGAGTGTGTGCGCGCGCGGGCTCGTGTGCGTGCATGCTTGCGTGTGTGTGTGTGTGTGTGTGTGTGTGTGTGTGTGTGTGTGTGTGTGTGTGTGTGTGTGTTTGCACCTCTCTCTCTCTCGGTGTGTGAGTGTGAGTGCGCGCACGTGCGTGTTTGTGTTTGTGTGTGTGTGTGTGTGTGTGTGTGTGTGTGTGTGTGTGTATGCGTGTGTATGTGTGTGTGTCCGTGCGCGCGCGCGCACGTGTGTGTGCATTCATGCGTGCGTGTGTGTATGTGTGTGTGTGTGTGTGTGTGTGTGTGCGTGCGTGCGTGTGCGTGTGTGTGTGTTCGTGCGTGCGTGCGTGTGCCCTGGTTGTGTGTGTGTGTGTGTGTGTGTGTGTGTGTGTGTGTGTGTGTGTGTGTGTGTGTGTGTGTGTGTGTGTGTGTGTGTGTGTGTGGTGTGTGTGTGTGTGTGTGTGTGTGTGTGTGTGTGTGTGTGTGTGTGTGTGTGTGTGTGTGTGTGTGTGAGAGAGGAGAGAGAGAGAGAGAGAGAGAGAGAGAGAGAGAGAGAGAAAGTAGAGAGAGAGAGAGAGAGAGAGAGAGATAAGAACAGAGAGGTCAACAGACAGCCTGTACCAGACCAGACAGCCGTTAAGAGAATAAGCCGACATCAGTCAACAATGATACTGTACAGCTCTGTAATTTTCGAACCTTGCCACCTACACTTCAGGTTTTGTGACAGTGTCCGTTTATTGTGATTTGAACAATATTGGTATTCCTGTTAGGATTAGGAGTGCTGAATTATGCAATTAGGAGTGCTGAATTATGCAATCAGTCCACACCATTATTTCGCAAAGACATTTTTTTTTTTTTAACAGTCCTTAACTTCTTAGAAAGGCTTAGAATTCAACAGCATTATAATCACCTTTGTGACTAACATTAGTTTACATCCCATGTTTCCTGGCCAGTAAAGCATATTTAGCCCATCTGAATCAGTTCACATACTCACACTTTAGGGCTTTCGCCTGGTTTGTTCCTTTTTGCTCGGGTAGATGTACACGTAGCCATGGTTCCTAGATGCTCAATGGAAGTTTACTCATGTTCCAGATTCCCCACCACACTGGTTCCAAGAGAAAGGCACACGGGGTTTGTGGCAGTAGACAGGAACGGCCATTACATCTCACTTTACTTCCAGGATTGAAACTGTGACAGAGTTCCAGCACCCGTCTTTCCCTCCCCAAGAATGTACACAAGGTTCTCAGGGCGCAGCCTGTGTGGACAAATATTAAATCGACCGGGAATACATCGATGCCTCCTGAACTACTGAAATGCAGTGAATCACAGCTTTTGCGTCTCGTTTGTACTACTAGATAGCGGGAAATGAGAAGGTAAAGGGTTTCATAAGTCTTCGTCCTATATTGACAGGAATGTGAAGGTGACGGAGGGGGGGGGGGGGCACTGAAGAAGAGAAGATTTTCTTTAAGAAACAAATGGATAGTGAAAATAGAGCGGTTATGGTAGAAAAGCGTTAAATTAGTCCGAAAAATACCATCTGCTACGGAAGAAGGAGTCGTTTTCCTGATCAAGCTGAATTGGATGTATGTATGAAACCAGGGTACGCACGGTTGTGAAACTGTGCTGTAACGTGCTATGGGAGAAACGTACCATGCACAGTGTACTCTCGTTTGGCAATCAGAGGTCACTTTGCACTCTTACATTCCTTGAACCTCAAATTTCGATTTGTGTTTATCTTGAAGTGCTCAGAAACAAAGACGCGTTTACCGCGAAATTCTGCTGCTCAACATCTTGTTGTGTGAGACAAGTGAAGAGAGGAACCGGGGTTGGAGGGAGAGGATGGAGGTGAGGAGTAGGGGGAAGAGGGGGAGAAGGATGGAGAAGATAACAGAAACTACATTTAGGCGTCCATTAAAGTCTTATTTAGATGGGGGCCCCACCCCCACTCTCTCTTTCTCTCTCACTCATTGCGTGCATGTGTGTAGGCGTGCGTGCGTGCATGCGAGCATGCGTGCGTGCATGCGTGTGTGTATGTGTTGTGTGTGTGTGTGTGTGTGTGTGTGTGTGTGTGTGTGTGTGTGTGTGTGTGTGCGCGCGCACGCGCGCGCCCCTGTGCTTGCTAGCATTTACGCCATTCTTGTCTTGCAGCGTGCGCTTCTCGTAAGTTGAAACAGAAAAGGCAAAAGACCAAAAGAAAAAGAAGCATAACGCGGTCAGTTTGCTACCGACAATCATACCTGACTGCAACGCCAGCTAAACTCACGGGTGTAGGGAAGCTGCATCTGTGATAGGCAGGGTTTGCAGAGACTGTCCACAGCTATGGTGATTGTATTGCAACTTACCTTTTTTATATACAAAAAAGGAAACGATGATCATCCAGAAAAGCTGGTGTGTGGCTTCGGTCCCCGCCAGAATAGAAACGTGATCATTTAGCCTTTAGTCTTTTGACACTAAGACGTGCCTTAACCAGCCTTGTATTTATGGTGAGGGTACAAATACCACACACAGACCGGAGACAGTTTGTTCCTATCAGTTGGTTTTCTAGTTTGCCTAAGAGGTCTCAACTTCTAATCTTTGTATTTCATGATACGTGGTTTGGAAAATTGTCATCGAGCAGAATTAACGTAAAGTAGTCAAATGATTAAGCTGTTATTACAATTGTGTTAAAAACAAACAAACAAAAACGATAATAGGTACATGAATGAAAATGAATGCGCTCAAAACAAAAATACCGTCAACTACGATGGCAAAATGAAAATGAACATTTCTGTGAAATTTCTTTGTCAATGTTATGCCTAAACGCTGTCAACTGCTCAGCAGTTACGTCATCTAACCATATAGTTTCGCTCATAAAGTTTTATTTTGTACGTTTCAGTATCTGTTCACAGTCATGGTGATTGCAAAACACACAACAGGTAGGTACAGGTTCAAATAGCATTTTGGCTATATGGGCAGTGAACTGTCAGAAGCACACCGTGCCTAGGGCACGGTATGACGCCATACTTTCCTTCCCTGTCTTTCCTTTGCCTTCCACCTTCCCTGAAATGAATCGGATTCGCATTTACTTATTGGTTGACACAGAGGGGTTTCAATCTGAAAAAGTCCTACCCTATGAGTGGTTCGAACCCATGACCATCAGCTCCACAGAAAAAACTTTAACCATTTGACTACAGGTTTCCCAATGGTTAGTACATGTCCCTATGTGTGACGTAGAAGGTTATCTCGAACTTCCCAATAGAAGTAGCCGAACAAACAAGATGACTCGCACTGCATGCGGAACATGAATCTTAATGTGCCATCAAATTCAAATTATATATCACATCGTTTCTTTTTTTTTTTTTTCTTTTCAAAGTAACATCACCCTCCAAACAACTGAGAGAGAGAGAGAGAGAGAGAGAGAGAGAGAGAGAGAGAGAGAGAGAGAGAGAGAGAGAGAGAGAGAGAGTGAGAGAGAGAGAGAGATTCGAAGAGGGATTTAATGAGTTAAGCTTACAAAAATGAAGATTAACAAATGCATGCAAACCATAAATGTTAGAAAACAACATCGTGATGAGGAAACCAAATCACGGAAATAATTAACAAACATCGAATACAGATGTGATTGTCATTGAGACTTCCAGTAAGTTTATCCACTGTCAACAAGATTTCCTTCCTCCACATCTGAATTGCCGCTGGAAGTCAGTTGCACATTCTCTCTGTCAACAGAATGAACACTTTCCATGTTTCTTAACATTCCTTGTAGGTCCGACATAATGTCACTGAGAGTCACGTTCTCTGGAAGGTCTGTTGGTCATTCGCTAGAGGCTTGTCCTGATCACAAACCACATCACAGCATTCGTCAACACAGTCTTGATCAGCGCTGGGCTGCACTGAACTAAAATCTAAGACCGACACTTCATCGTGTGCGACTGTCACAGATTCTCTGTTACACTGTTCCAAATCAATCTCTGTCTGCATGTCATGTCACTGTTTTTCTTCTACAGGTGGGTTACAGACAGAGGGAGATGGTTGTCACTCTCGGAAACCTCATCACATGCAACACGACTTTCGTTGGTTCTGTCAATGTGGTAAAATACACTAGGAGGTGTCGGTAAAAATAAACCGGATGGAGAACATAAACTTTCACTCGCCTTTTTCTTTTGGTTACTTCTGTAAGCCTCTGCTCCCTGCCTATCCCTGTTCAGCTGTGACGGGCACTTGCGACGATGCGCCATGCTGTGGCCTTGAGTTTGCGTAGCAAGGGGCTGTTCGGTACTCGAAGTGAACCGCAGAACGACGACAAGAGAGAGAGAGAGAGAGAGAGAGAGAGGAGAGAGAGAGAGAGAGAGAGAGAAGAATTTTATTTTACATCAGTAAACGTTTTGCCTGAGCTATTGTTCATATTTGCTATTATCATTCTACTAACCTGGTGCTAAATGGTACAATGTGCACATCAAAATATGGAGAGAGAGAGAAAGAGAGAGAGAGAGAGAGAGAGAGAGAGAGAGAGAGAGAGAGAGAGAGAGAGAGTTTTATTTTACATCGGTAACAGTTTTGTCTTAGTTAGCTGTGTTGCTCATACTTGTTATTCTACTATACTGGTACTAAATGATACAAATGTGCATCAAAATATGCTGAGAGAGAGAGAGAGAGAGAGAGAGAGAGAGAGAGAGAGAGAGAGAGAGAGAGAGAGAGAGACAGAGAGAGAGAGAGAGACAGAGAGAGAGAGAGAGACTCAAGACTCAAGATGATTTATTGTAGAAGGTCATTCGACCCATTACCAAATAGTACCATGCAAATTACAACAGCAAACAAACAAGCAAACAACGACGACGAACACAAATGCTAAACAGTTACATACGATATTAGCTAATAATATGATTACACACGTGATACACGGCGTTTGTTAGAGTAGTAAATAAAACGTCCTAAATCATGGAGATGCTCATCGTCTTGCATTAACTTTTCAGGGTTCTGTCAGTTGGATGCTTTGTATACCGAGATGGAATGTACTTCTCCCGTAAATCATTCAAAGACCTGCAGTAAAACATAGCATGCATTTCATCTTCGAGGCCAGCATCACACAGAGGACATTTCAAATCATTTTGATGATCGGGAGCGTATCTCATTTTATGAGTACGTAATTCAGAGGCACCTATTCTAAACCTAATCAAAAACATCTCTGATGTGTTTATTTTTAACAACTGTGAAATAAGATTCCAGCGACAGAGAAGATTTAAAAGAACGGTAAACACTAAATCTACTGCTTTTTTTTAATGTGTTCTTGCCAGTTTTGACTATGACAGTCAACCAGTCTTTGCTTGAATGAGCTCAGGAATCCGCGCATGTTATCTACGCCTTGATGCTCCCAAACAAAACCGAATCCAAATTTGAACAAAGTATCCCGAACCCCGTGACGCCAAACATACTTTACCTTGATCACACAATATCAAAAAGCATATCATATGATTTACGCGGAAGTCTTGATCGATCCATTCTTGTAAGTCTTAGCCAATACTTAATGCATGATAAGTAAGAAAATATGTATAAAGGATAACGTCCAGTCTCGCCGTACACCATGTCATTTGGTGTCCTTGGGCTAACATTCAACAGCTTTTTCAAGGCAAACATGTGCACTTTTTCTATTGTAGAAGATCACAGTCAGTCCCCCCAATTTCAGAGCCATATAGAAGGATAGGTTTTATTTGAGCATCAAATAACTTTAGAAAAATCTTGGCCGAAAAGTCACCCATCTTCATACAGTTTTGTACATATCAATAACACCTTTCTTGGCTTTAGTCGCCATGTCTTCCAGAGCCCTAGAGAACGATAATCTGGTACTAAAAAAAAACAACCCTAGGTATTTGTAAGAATTTACTACTTCCATTTGAAGGCCGTTATATGTCCATGCCTCACGTCGAGAAAAATATAGCCACCATTCCTGAAAATGATTATTTTTGATTTTTCAAGATTGACATGCAAATCTAATTCAGATGCCTTAATTGCAAGAACATTAAGCTGGTTCTGAAGTCCAGCAACTGTGTCTGATAAAAGTACAATGTCGTCCGCAAAAAAGTAAAATAAACAGCTCAATCATGTCAGCGTTCAGTTGAATGCCCTGTCGTCCATTTTCAATTATTCCTGAGACCAGTTCGTTAATGAACAGAGAAAGAAGTAGCGGACTGGTAACCTCGCCTTGTTTTAAGCCTTTGTTGCAAGTGAATGCTTCCGTCATCTTGATCCCACAGCGTACTCGAGCTTTTACAGTTTTATACATGCTTTGGATTGTCAATAACATTTTCCCTTTAAATCCAGATTTACGCAATATAGGCCAAAGTTTTCCGTGTGAAATTAAATCGAAAGCCTTACTGAAGTCAATGAAAGCAACAAAGAATTTCTTGTTTCTAAGTTGGTATTTTTGAACCATCGAAAAAAAAAAAAAGAGTAAAAAATGTGATCGATGGTTGAATGATCTTTCCGAAAACCAGCTTGAATTTCTCCTAGCAGACCTTTAGATTCAACCCATTTGGACAGTCTCTTATTGATTATGTAACTGTGCAATTTACCACTTAAATTCAAAGGTGAGATACCTCTATAGTTGTCAGGTTTGTGCAGATAACCCTTCTTATGCACAGGTTGTATGATAGCCTCGGTCCAAGCTGCTTGGTACTGACCTGGTTAAAAAACAGCATTAAAAAATCGCAGAAGAAAAGGAACAACTATATCCCTTGAAGATTTGAGTAATACAGACAAAATGCCGTTTGGACCTGCTGCTTTGTTATTTTTTAAGTGATTAATTGAGCCTACTACTTCTTCTTCAGTAACATCATCATTCAATGGTCCAAAATCTGAATTATCATTTTCTTCTTCAAAGTCTGGTTCAAAAATCGGAGAATCGTCATCCTCAGAAACATTAGTATCTACTTCAAAGACCCTTTTAAAGTGTTGCAACCTCTCTACATCTGTAATATTACCAACCTTTCTACTTTTCGTTGAAAAATGTTTTACTTTTTTTCAAAACTGTCTGGAGTCGTTTACATTCTGTTCAAGTTCTGCTCTACATTTGGTTTTGTATGTTTTTTTTTCCTTATAATCCAATAACTTTTTTTATATGACCTTCTCTTCTGAAAGTATTCGTGTCCATCCTCTATGGGGTTTTCTGTTTGTAAACGTTTGAAATCGCGTAGTGCTTTTCTTGTATTCTTTCGACTTTCATAGCACTCCGAGTCAAACCATACATTACCTTTGATGGTCCTACCACCACCCTGCTTTACAGACATGCAAGAGGCGGCAGATTTTAGGGTGGCAGAAAACAAATCAAGTGCACTGTCCATGGCAACTTCAAATAACTGTTTCGCTTGCTCAAGCGAGGTTTTGTTTCTGGTAAATTAATTTGATATAGAAAGTCTTCTCGCCTATCTTCAGACCAAACTTAGTTTGAAAATAGCGAGTCATTAACTTCAGCATCATCCGTTTGCTGGTTACACACCACAACGCATTCGACAGGCATGTGCTTTGAGTGAATTTTTTCATGAACAAAAAAGTCTTCTGGGTAGAGATCACAAAGAAGTAGAGAAAATGAAATAATCAATAACACTGTTTCCAGAGGAAGCCATATAAGTGAAGCAACCATCTGTGTCTCCTAAACAAACACCATTCAAAATAAAACAGATCAAAACCAGTACATAAATTAAGTAATTTTTTTACCATAATCATTAATCACAGTGTCCTGCAAAGAACGAGGAGGGGGAGTCTGATCATCAGTGTCAGAGTTAATACACTGGTCATGGTGAGCGGGGTCAGACATCACATCGTCTAGACTCAGCTGTGCAGGAAAGATATCAGAGGTTCTAGCATTTAAGTCCCCACACAGGATAAATTCAGCGTCCTCTTCTTTTTCAATAATATCGAGCATGCATTGTTCAAGAACAGAGATCCCATTGTCCACGTCACTAGTGTCGTAAACGGACTATTTTACTGGATTCAAGTAAACACCAATAATGAAAATATCAGACTCAGTTCCAAACAGCCGCTTATCAGCTTGGAGTACGATAACATTATCGTATTTTGTTGGAATTTCTTTTATAAATTGCAAAAAGGGTGTTTTTTTACCATTACAATGACCCATCACTTTTCCTTCCCTGAAGAGATAATTTTTTTGCTGGTGATACACAAGCTTGTATGGGATGGAAATAAAGTAGATGTGAATGAATCCAC
>JADBJO010015861.1:33367-65725 GCA_016801955.1 Conus betulinus | reverse complement strand
GTGCCATGATTTATTCCCAAATATAACTTTGACTGTTTCAGTGGTCTGAGCTGAAACCAAAATAACCATTACTGGCATTACTACTTATGATTTTCATATTTGAGTCTGAGTTGAACCAAGGTTGCCTCGGACTATCTCGGATTGACTATGTGGCCATGCAGAATGAAAGACAGTCCGAAATATATTACAATGTATTGACAGTCTTGAACTGAGCAAGGGTGTGTTAACTGAAATTATGGACATTCGGATTGACCCTAGACAGCCTGAGTGGGAAAAGAGGGCAAAAACTAATGTTAGGCCAGGGTTAATTCACAGATTACAGTACGGCAAAGGGACGGGGATATTTCTTGTAGTTTTGTGTTTTTGTGAGCCTGAAATACTGTGGATATAAAAGACATCTGAGATGTTCCATTTTCATTGACTGCAGCCATCATGAAGGTAGTGACGCCAGAAATCTCATGGCATGGACGGGAACCCATTTTCAGCATAGATCTACAGCCTTGTTCTGGAAATTTCCAGAGGATAGCATCTGCCGGCGTCGAAAAAGTTGTGTGCGAGTATGTTTTTTTGTGGTTGTTGTGATTGTGGATTATAGTGACATCTGGCTTCTAGAATTTTTAACATGAATGTAGTCTTCTTATTCTTTTTGTTTATTATTTGCATCTCAAAGCACATATTGGGAAACTGTAGGAAATTTGTGTGTACAGGGTTTGTGTATCAATGAAAACCATAGTTATGCTCTTTAAGGAAGATCGTATCATCCTGATTTTACAGTCTTTATAGTCTTATTTCAACAAATTGTTTTGTTTGAAGAATGGAACATTTAGATGGAAGATATTTTTCTGACAGATACTGAAAAAGTGCTTCAGATGTTGTGTGTTTTAGATGATAAATTAGACTCAGGAGTTTTCAAATCACTCGCAAAGACTTGTGCTTTTTTTTAATAAGAGTAGTTGCCATGGTGTTTGATTGTTCTGTAGATGTGGAGGATACGTGTTATTGGCGAGGACAAAGTCGGACATTGATTTTCTGGCCAATTTGAACCGTCACACAGCCACTGTTAACGTCTGTCGATTTTCCCCGGATGGAAATTACCTGGCCACTGCAGGAGATGGTATGCTTTGAAGGGAAAAGTGTTTGTGCGTTTCAGTTGCATGGTTTCGCTGGGTGTGATTGGGTTTGTTCCCTTTTTGCCTGTTAAACAAAGTATGTGGCATGTTAAGAGGATTGTGTTAACCAGTTAAGACTCCCTTCTGAGCCCTCGCCGCGTTTTTTTTTTTTTTTTTTTTTTTTTTTTTTTTTTTTTTTTTAATTCTTGTGCTTAGTTTTGATTTATCTTACTTATTTTCATTTTTATATGCACTTAGGTCAAATGCGTTAGCGCTAACAGATCTGTTGTACAGACCTGTTTGTTTGTACGATTTCACCATATTTTGTACACAAGTTTTTTTTTAAATGCGATGAGTATGAAGTTGCTTTAAGAAGGAAAAAAAAAAATGAAACGATTAGAAAGCTTGAAAAAAAAAGAAATCTGGAGATGGATGTTTTGAGGTGTAATCACACTTGTGGAGAGTGACCTTTGTGTTATCTCCATGTGCCAATTTAGTTGATTTTTTTTTTTTTTTTTTTTTTTTTAAAGATTGACAGCTTTTTGCAAGCTCTCCCTTCTTTGCGAGGTTGGATGTGCTTCTTCAACTACATGCCAGTATGTACCAACAAAAGCAGGGACTGCAGACCTTAAGATATTGAAAACATAGTTGAGAGAGTAGCAATCTATCTGTCCCTAAATGTGTTGGAAGAAGAATAAAATAAAATACTGCTGTTTTTGCTAGATCAAGAATGTAATTAAACTACTGCAGGAGTGTTAGGGCAAAATGAAATGAAAACAAAAGCCGCTGACTCCCTTCCCAGTCTGTTTTTACAAAATGTTTGGAAACATCATGGTATCCCTGGTTTTTTTTTTTTTTTCTCTTTTTCTCTTTAGAAAATGCACTATTTTTTGTTGTTTGAAAACTACACCAATAGGGTAAAACAGGTCTGCTTGTATCATTGGTCTGCTTGCAGTGACACCTCAATGATGAAACTAATTATTCATAGTTCTAGACCAGCTGCTCTAGAAGTTTGTTTTTGGTGATGGTGTATTTTGCAATTTAACTCGGAACCCTCACTGAATATGGGTAGTAGTAGAGTGTGTACATGTGTACAAGTTCTCCTTATCTTGCTCAAGAAGGTACATTTTTAGGGATAGGGCTGGCAGAGAGTGAGGGGGTGGGGTACATTGACAACTTTTTAATTTTTTTGGTATACATGTCTATACAAACTGTGCATATCCATATTATGTCCAGCACACTCTTTAGGATATCTATCACAGATGGCAAATTTGTGTTGCTTATTTTAAAAGCATTCAGGTGTGTCTTCAAATGCCCATCCTTTTCTCCAGCTCTGGGGGTCATAGTATTTTGTCTCAGACTCAATGGTTTTGGCTGTGGAAGCTGAACGAGACCCCTCCGCCTGTCAACAACATCTTCAGCGAAGAAGATGATGAGAATAAGGAGACATGGGTGGTCCACAAGACCTTTAGGTAACAGTAAGAGACAACACGCAAGCACGCACGCACGCGCACACTCACACACACACACACACACCACACACACACACACACACACACACACACACACAACACACCCACACACACAACACACTCACTCACCTCACACACACACACACACACACACACACACACACACACAGACACACACACTCACACCACACACATACACACACACACACATTCACACTCACACACACACACACACACTCACTCACTCACACTCACACACATACACTCACACACACACAACGCACGCAACGCATGCACACACACACACCACACACACACACACACGACACACTCTTTTATCGAGTCTGTCTTGCATTTGGCGACGTTCATTTCCTCGCCAAGCATTGTCTTAATCAAGCAGTTCAGCATAAATTTGACTTCACTCTTTTTGATAGGTTTTTGCCCAGCTTTGAATGAAAACAATATGAGCACAAATATCACCCCATGAATAAAGCAGTTTTGCGAGTTGTGCGGCAGACACATGAACAGCAGTGTTGCTGCTGGCTTGTTTATTGTACTGCTTATCATTTACCAATCACGGCATGGGAAGTGGATAGTGGTTGCCCTTCTCCTCGCCTTGTGTTTCTGATGCAGCAGAGCTGGTTTCTGTTTGTTGTGTTTGTAGTTGATCTACTTTGACCCAATCCAGATAGGCAGTCAGTGTCTTCTGCAAGAAACATGAATTGGGTCTGTTGAGCCCTGACTGCAGTGGGGCTTTTCACTTCGGACCCCTCTCACATCTCGGATCACTGAGCCTGCCTTCAGCTAGAGTCAGTTTATATCTAGTGACAGCTTCAGCTGTAAACACAAGATGTTTTCTTACCTTTCTATTTATTCTGTTTTGGGGGGGGGGGGGGGGGGGGGGGCAGGTGTTTATTGCCTTTTATACTTTTTCATGTACAGTATTACTTTGGGGGGGGGGGGGGGGGGGGGGGGGCGGTTATGTTCATGCCCTTTTATGCTTTTCATGTATGTGATTTTCCATGCCAGTGAGTCAGATGTACTCTGATTTGTGTGATGTGAAAGCCTGTCTAAAGTTCATGCTATGTGCAGAGGTCATCTAGGAGATGTGTACGACCTGTGTTGGTCACCAGACAGTCGTTACATTGTCTCCGGATCTGGGGACAACAGTGCCATTGCATGGGATACTCATAAAGGTTGTGTTGACAAGGGGATGGATAATGAAAGGGGGAGGGGTCTGGGGGAACTTGATCACAGTATGATTGTATATTTTGCGGTGGGTGGAATGTGTGCATACTTGATAGATAGAACAATAGTTTTGAAGGTTATTTTTTGGTACAAATGAAATAGATCTGTGCACCCATAACTTTCAGTGTATTTTTTACTCCAGTTTACAAAAAAACACAACAAAAAAAAAAAAAAACTTAACAATCTACACTACAGAAAAACAACAACAGTGAAACAAACAACAAAACAAAAACAACCAACTCTACTTTTAATTGACCTGGTGTAAAGTGGTGTCAACAATTCAACTTTTTATTGTTGTTTGTCCCTGTTCCACCTTATCAGTTATCAACCAAGTCAATTTGATGGTTAACTGCCTTACTCCATCATTACCAAGGTGACCTTACATTTCATTTCTGTGTGGGTTTATTTTACAAGGCTTCAGCGTTAAGATGCGGTGTACAATGACAGTGAGAATGCTAGGTATCCACCTACCAATCAGTAGGTGTTGTATTTTGGTGCTTAGGGCCAAAAAATAGTGGCCAAACATAATTCAGAGAGATTTCCTCATTGACCTAGTTTAAGCCCTCAAGGCGGCATTTGTCTTGTTCATGTCGTATGTTGAAAAATTCATTTAAGCGGACGGGAGCTGAAATTAGATAGATTATTATACTTTTGTGTTTACATCCCTGTCTCTTTTATTTTGAAAAAAAAAATGATTGTATATGTTGGACTACATGATTCATCCAGTTCTATTGGCTTCCTTCTAATTAAGAGGTCGCCAGTTGTGATGGTGTCTTGCTGAAGGAAAATGGCCACTATTTGCAAAGTGCTTCAATTTGAGCCAAGTTTTTGTCTTGTATGAAGTCCTACGAGTGTCGGTGCCAAAGAAACTGTCCATTTAAGATTAATGCTGAACAGTTTAGCAGCTCTACGTGCTGCTGAATTGATGACGGTTTGCTCAACGGTGTGGTATATAAAAATTGTACTGGAGTGTTTTAATTCACATCAAAACTGATATGTCATTTCTGGATTTTCAGAAATGAGATGAGTGACAAAACTATTGTTTATGAATGTCAGCAAGCTGCAGGCAGACACGCCTATCATATTGCATCCACTGTTAGATGTTTGTACAAACTTTGGTGTGATTTAGCTTTGCAGAATTTTCTTGTATAATTTCACTGCAAGAAAAATAAGTACATGCTCAGTGCTCCAGTTTCATGTACTCATGTGGTGTTCAGAATATGATTTGATGGCTGTTTGTGCTGTTAGTTAAAAAACAAACAAACAAACAAAAATCCAGCTAGAGAATAAGAGTTTGTGTCAAAAGTATGCAGATGAATCAGGTTTTGAAGTGATTTGTATTGAAAGAAACTATTTTCTCGTTGTTTATGGAAGACTCCCCTCTAGCTGGGCTCTACCCTGTGCAGTGTATGTAGTATTACCAGTAGGTAGTAGTTGAAATCGAAAAACCTCACCCCCTTCCGCCCCCTAACTACCTGCTTTCACAAAAAATGTAGAATATGGGTACACACACTTTGTAGAAAAATATACTCGTTATATTTGAAAAAAAAAACAAAAAAAAAAAACAATAACTGTTTTAGGGTAAACAGGTCTGTGGTAGCTATTTTTGGTTAATGAGCTGGAGAAATGGATGTTATGTACAGATCAGAAGCTGGCCCTGTTCAGTGAACACAAGAACTATGTTCTGGGAGTGGCTGGGACCCTCTGAGAGAGTACATTGCAACCCTCAGCTCAGACAGGTAAGCAGAACCTTCAGCCTTTACAGGTAGGCTTACTTGTTGATGCAAACAGCAGAGACGCACATGCGTGGATCATACACATCTAGCTTTGTAAATAGGTTGTAGTTGTCAGACTTGCCCGCCGGTATTGGTAGGGAAGTCTACAACCTATTTACAGTCAATATGATTTTTTGTGTGCACTTTTATAGCTAAGTACTTGATATACACAATATTAGGAAAAAAGTCACCAAAACTGATGCCAAGGAAAAACGTTCAGATAATGCTGTCCTCATTTGAAAGCTGATCCATTTTCAGTATTATGATCACCACAACCTTTATTGTTCACTACCACCAAACCAAATGAAATATATAGAAGCTGAGTTCATGATTGTTGAGTCTCACTTATGATCAAGGTGTGACCATCACAATTACTGCAGTGCAGATTTCTCCGTGGGCCCTGTCTAAGCTTGATGTGAAAATAGACACTGCTCCAAAAATGCAAGGGAAAATTAGTTACGTAGAACAAGACGCTTTTCAGGTGCCACTGCCACTGCCAGAATCTCCCATGAGATTCTTGTGTGTGTGGATTTGGCCACACGGGAATTGAAGTGGTGATCACAGAACCTATCAATGAAATGAATATGCCGTTATTGAGGTGGGGCAAAATGATTTCAAGAACAGTAAAAATGTACATCCGAGCTTCAGAAACTGCTCGAGTTCATCAGATGTGACATGTAGCTCTGTAAGGTGCACTATGATGTACTTAAAAAAAAAAAAAATTTAAGAGGACCACTGCTCGGCTTTTGGGGTAGAGAGGTTGGAGCGTGTTGGTGGTGTTGCGAAGTACAAACAGTTATATCTCATGTGTTTACCTCAGGACCCTCGTACAGGTCTAGTTACCGAACAACTTGTCCTTAAGCCAACTAAATAATAAAACAGGCTTGTGTTTTATATTTTAAGTAGAGTGGACATAAAGATTGGGCAGTAGACTTGGTGAGCGTTGCAGTCAGACTATAGCTCATGTTTTACAGTTATGGCAATAAAGAATAACACAATTACTTTCAGATATGAAGGTAATCAGGGAAATGTAAGTAAGTAAGTTTTGTTTCTTTGTTTTGCTATCACAGGGATTTTTTTTCTGTGCCCTATTTAATCTTTTTCTTTTCAAAATGGCATTTGTCCTCGCTCATGTATTTTGTACATTTACAATTGATTGATGATGTGATCTACGTGATCTCAGATTCAAAATATCTTATTTTCTTTGTTACAGATCGTGCCGGATCTCTCAACCTGGCAAAAAAGCACTGCATTCACAACATCTCCAAAATGGTTTCTCCTTACGCGGCGGCCAACACTCACGCCGGCTCCAAACCGAAAGCATCCCGAATCTATCACGACGGACACCCTACAGACGTTTCTTCCGTCGCTTGGCATTCTCACCCGATGGGCAGCTGTTGATCACTCCGGCAGGTTTGATGGAAACTGAGAGAGAAGCAAATCAGCGCCACCTTCATTTTCACACGTGGATCATTCAAGGAGTAAGTGGTGGTTTTCCCGCAGGAGGTCATGGTAATTTCTCAGTGTTGGGCCAGCCATAGCCACAGGTGCTGACTTCCATGTTTTTGTGGTATGATTATCCCCCCATCCAAGTGATTTTAAAAAGATATTTTTTTGTATTTTATTATTTTTTTTTCAGATTTACTGTCACTCAGTTATTTCCAGGCAAGATACCTGTGTACCAATCAAATCACCATAGGGTTTGGAAATGTGCACAGCTACCAGCCCTTCATTTTGGTATTATGATCAGTTACCAGTGAGAAAGATTGAGAGTTGGCTTTGAGTTTTCTTCCTTTAGATCCCTCTGTCTCTTTTTAAAGTATAGAAGCTCCATGGTGCATTGCATGTGAATTACCTTCAGGGGTATAAAAGTTTTTTATAGGTTGTTGGGATTTACATAAATGTTAGACGTAAATACTTAACAGCAGCTCCCTGAAAATCTTGTTCAGATGTGCTCCATCTGATATGATTTTGTCGTCCATCTGATGTTATTTTTGGGTATTTAAAAGTCATCAAACATTTTTATTCTGAACTAAGATTGTGTGGATGAAAGGTTTTGATGAAATTCCAGTGTATCTTTTTTTTTTTTTTTTTTTTATAGAAAATCTGTTGTATGGGAGTTGTGTGTGTATGTATGTGTGTTATATAAAATTCATTTAAAGAGTTGACTTCTGTGAGGTGACAGCCTTTAAGTGGCCTTTGCGGTTGGCTAGGATCTTTCTCCTTCACACTTATTCAGTTCAATGACTGGTCAAGAGGCAGGCTTCCAGATAGAAGTTGGCTTACGCTGAAGTCTTCCACCTACTCCAGGAAAATAAGTAAACAGAAGTTTGTGCTGGTTCACTCTCAACAGTTGCACACAGTACTCCTGCATTCGCTTCAGAAAGTCGGTGCAACAACGCAGGTGCTACTATCTTGTGAGAGACCTGCATGATTTACACAGCTGCAAGTGTGCCACTATGAATCACTGATACAAAGTAGTTTTGTTGAGCTAATGTGTAGGTCAGACATCTGCTAAGTCGTAGCCATGAGTCCCTCTTCTTTAATTGTCTCATCTAGTCATAATTCATTTATCCTCCAGCTTTAAATCATGCTCGGTGTGGTCTCAAAACTTCAGTGGATGTTGTGTAGCGTACATGGACTAGTCTGCATGCAATGACACCTCGTGATGAAATTGAAAACAAGGCTCGGTCACTTTGTTGTACCATATTTGTAATTACCATATGACAGGGCTGTCTATCTTTGTTTTAGTTTAGTATGTAACAAGGATAAAATAAGTCACTTTCTTCATAATGTACCCCCACTGTCATGTAGGTCATTAAACTTTAGGCAGCAGTCTTTGAGATGCATACTGAAAGCAGAGTGGTTTCTTGGTGCTCATTCTGCTCAGAGCTCTGAGATAGACTGCAGCTGAAGAATCTGACAAGTGCATGCCCTCTTGATTTATTTCGCAAAGACAGCCCCATGAGCCACAGCCTGAGACACTTTGTCACACCAGAGTGGTGGTGGGTTCAAAGCTTGTCATGTGGTCAAAACACATTGTATTTGTGAAAATTTTTTCCCTTTTTTCCTTTTATTTGAAGTTTTGCTATAGCAAAACACATTGTACTTGTTAGAATTTGTTCCACTTTTTTTTATTTGAAGTTTTATTTGGTTAAAACGCAGCATTGTACTTAGAATTTTTTTTCTCTTTTTAAAAAAAAAAAATTTTTTTTTCCTAAGTGTGGGAAAAAGACTCAGTAATGAGTGCTGATGTGTCTGATAAAATTTCCACCTATATATTCTCCAAATTCTCTTGAAAATGGGCTTTCCTCTGTTATAGAATTGATCAAATAAATCTTCAAATTGGACAGGTTTGGAAAAATTATACAATTGCAAAAAAAAAAATCAGCAGCAGTCACGACGTATTTGATCTCATCACCATTTAGATGACTGATCCTCTTCGTTTGATATAAGCCATTTCTGATTATTAATACTACCTGAAGTATGTGATGACATGCTAATGGACTGGTTGATGCCCGTCAGGCCGGCTGTCACACCACCAAGTACCGAACAAAGCCACGTGGTGGGTGAGAGGTGCTGTCCAGCTTGTTTGAAACTGCGCAAAGTCCAAAGGGACACGCCACTGGTTAATGGGCAGTGTTAATTACTATCTCAGATGATGGAGGACACTGTGCACGTGTGTTATATGTTTGAGGGATTTTGTTACACTCTTGCAACAAAATTCTCCTTGAACTCTTTACCACAAAATTCCTAGTAATGTCCTACCCATTTACTATTGTTATCGTTATCATTTTTTTTTTTACGTGTTGTAAAACTAAGTGAAATTGTCAGTTGACATGTTAGGTTGAATTTTCCTCCATTCACCTTAAAAATTAGATGCTAGAGTCTGTTTTATTTAATCATTATAGAATCTGTTGTTATCTGATTTCCATATTTTATAAACAATTGTAATCCATATATTAAGTTCGATGTTCTTCGGTCATGACAACATACTAGTCATTATCATCGTGGGGACTACTTTAGATCGTAATATGCACTTTTCGTTCATGGCTACTTAAAAAAAAAATTTATGGTCAGTACATTTATGGACGTCAGCTGCATTATGATATTCCTGCTGAAAATTTATGACAAAATAGTAGCAAACATGATGCAAGAAAAGACGACTTTCTTTGTAAAAGGGGTGTTGAAGGAGAAAATGATGTTGATAACTTCTTTGTTCTCGTGCAGTGTGTGTGTGGCACTTGTGCATTAAATGATCAGGATGTGAGCGTAGTAACAGCAGTTGATTTGCTATTTACGTTGGTACTGTCCTTGGGCTTTGCTCGCTGTTATCTTTGATTTTTGGTATGATAATCTGCTCTGCGAGGCTTTCAGTCAAAAAAAACTGCCAAGAAAAAATGTTACATTTACTACTTCAGTCGTTCTGTAGAAAAATTATCTGATGAGAAACAAACAAGGAAAAAACTAGCAGGACCAAGTTATCGTGTGTATGTTACTGCAATGAATATCTGATGTTTTTTTTGGTTAAAAGTATTGAATGTGGACAGCGAACAAAAAAAAGATATTACTGGCTTGTGGACTTTTGCACTGTTATAATAGTCAGAAAGTTAACAGATAATGAATGTTTGAACAGCGACAATCAGAATCTTATAAGGAAATTTCTTACCTCTCATCCTTTATTCTGTTTATTTCACATTTGAAAATCATTCAGACAAACAATTTTTTTTTCATTTAGGTTTGACAGTAAATGTGACATTTTTTTTTTATGTATGTAGGTTTCTGCCATTGTTAGATTTGACTTGTAATCATATCATTTTTTTTTCTTTTACTCAGAGGACTGTGGACGGAACAGTGCCAAAGGTGGGAGAAAGACTCAATCCCTTTTGGGGGGGTTGGTTTGTTTGGTGTTTGTTTCGCGGTGTGTCAGACACCGACCTCCACATACACACGAAGTATGTGCATCTGTCAAGCTCATGCACCATAACCCATGTACACACACACATGCGACTTCGAATACCAGTCACATATCCCATGAACCCATCATGTACATAACCTATATAAATTTCACATTTTTTCATGCTGAAACTGGCCAAAATAAACACAAATACAATTAAAACAAAGTTTGAAGTAACGCAGGATCTTGGCACTATACGCAATTGCCGATGTAACCCATTTCGACGACATTATGTCTTCTTAGACGTTACCAAGGGTCCACAAACAAAATGCAATAAAAAACTCCCGGATAGCATTGCAACTGAGAATGAGATAACAGAAAATGTTGAGACCTGCCAGTGCTACGCTATGAGCATACGTTGGTTTCTGCTGCGCACTGGCCCCCCCCTCGCTCAGTTGTTCCGCCATTTTACAGACAGCGCACAGTAATCGCCGACTTTGAACACAAAAGTAAATGCAATATTGATATAAGCAATTGTGTGTGCATGTGTTGTTCTTTTCATACACTTGTTTTGTGTTGCTTTAGGCATTCATTCCGCACTCCACCCCATGCTCCACCACCTCCTGATATCCGCTCGGTCCTGCACCGCAATCTTTGGGCGTATTAATCCGGGCAACTCGGCAGTGACCATAGAGGCCGTTGGCCATGGCCAGTTCTCTAAGGTGGTAGTCGGTGGTGATGTTCGGACACATGCAGAACCTACCTACTTGGTCAACCACTTAGTAATTGCTGGATTATCCTGAGCGAGTGCCCTCATGCGACGCTGCCCCCCCCTCCTCTCCCCCGTGGAACTGTGCTGCCTGCCCATACATGGATATGTCGTATCTAGGTCCTGTCTGTGGTTTGTGTTCGCCTGCCTCTCGCGTGGTTGTGTGCCGGGCCCGGGGCTGCTGGTTCTCGTCGCCCTCCTCCGCAGCACCTGCCTTTCGCCTCCTGTCTGACCCTCACTCTCCCCCGCACACAGCGCACTCCCTGGTTGGTCTCCGGTGTTGGGCTTCGATCCTGCGCCTGCTGGCCCCAGCAGCTTCGCGTTGTACTTTACTGCCCTGTTGGGCGGGTTTTAGTAGTACCCTATCACCTGGCTTGCTCTTCCGTGCTTTTTGGAGGTTGGCGACCCCTCCGAATCTATGGCACGGCCGACCCCTGCCCCCGCTGCTGACAGCCCCCCGTTAGCTCCATCAGTTTGGGTCGGCTGCAGGCTTCTGGGCTCGTTTCCTAGGCGCGCGTGTCTTCCGCCTTTTTTCTACCCCAGCCCTTGCTCGCTCGTTTTTTTCTTTCCATCGTCCCCCCCACTATACTCTTTGCTTCTCCGTGGTGGCGGCATTTTTGCAGCAGTTCGTATGGGGCTTGCGTCCCGTGTGAGCTCGCGTTATTTATCCTCAGTCGCGCCCCCCCCTTCAGTATCCAAGTTCTCTTTTCTCCCCGGGTGCCCCCCTCTTGCGTTCTCCTGTATGTTTTCAGGCTCCATGCCCTTTTGCCCCCCTGGACGTCTCTGGTCACCGCAGCTTTTTTCTTTTTTTTTCCCGACGTTTTTTTCCCGTTTTTGTTTTTCAGCCCCACCCCCCCACTTGACCGCTGAGCCGCCGTATTTGTGCCCTGTCCCCCTCCAATGGGCGCCCTATATCCTCTGCCTGCTGCTGTGCTGCTTCCCTCTGTGGTGTAGTCCGTTGCCGTGTCCTGACCCACTCCCTTTATTGCTTCAGCTCATCCCATTTGTGAGTCCCTCGCGCCCCCGTGAGGAGGCGCAGTGTCTGACGTTCAACTGTTGATGTTCCTTTGTCCTCACTGTTATTAGCACCGTAGCTTTGCAGAGAGCCGCCCCACCCTTATCCCGTTTCTCGGATCTGTGCCCCCCTCTTACCCGCGCACCCACAACAACCACAAAAAACGTTTTCCCGCCACCCGCTGTGAATTTTTTTTTTTTCTCCCCAAATCGTGTGGTCACGACACCTGACCCCCTACCGGGTGATCGCACGAGGTGTGCTGCGTCCCAGCTAGATTTCAACCACGCTATCTTCTGCCGCCTGTGTCCTGTGGCCACATGGGCTTCCGCCATTTTCGTCCTTCGAATCTAACGTACCCCAAGGCCCCCACTGGTTCTGCCACCATATTTTTGCGGCGGCCCCCACGTTCTCCCCTGTTCTTGCCAGCTGCAGCTGGCTGGGTGCCTCTGGTGGTAGCGACCTCGCCGGCACCAATAACTGCAAGGACGACCGACCGTAACAGCAGTAGTTGGGCGTGCGACTCTCCGTTGCTCACGTTTTCTGCTTCCCTGTCGTCGGGGGGTGCGGTCGTTTTTTTCTGAGATCGGAGTGTTGGTGGCAAGCGTGAACGGACAAAACGAATGAGAAAGAAATGGCACTGATGAGTTATGGTGAACAAAAGCCAAGGTAACCAACCGCAATGACACAACAACGGGTGAAAGTAACTAGAGTAAGTACTGCTAATGACAAATGAGGCTAATTATGCTGCTTAAAAGCCGCGCTTTCAAGCCACTTCCAATAAGACCAGTGATATCCACTCACGTGCTCTTTGAATAACCCCCCCGGGGTTCCCAGCTCCATTGTTGTGCCTGGGTGACTGGTGTTGCGGCACTTTGCCGTGTTGGCTCCGTTTTCTCGCCCTCCCGTTGTGGACATTAGCTCGCCGTTGCCCACATCCACTTCCCCAACCCCACCTAGTTTCAAGGTTGCTTGCCCACTGCTTACCTTCTCTCTTTCCTTGCATTTACCTACCTGAAACGAGGGCCCACCCGTGCTATTTCCACAGCCCCCACAATACCTACAACCCATACGAAACAGGAAACTATTACACCTTTTCGCAACCAAACATACTCATAACCCAACTTAGATTCCAAAGCCCATATTCACTTTTGCTCACCAACCTAGTCCTTTTCAGTAGTTTCACCTTCACCCTCTTGTGACTCGGTTTTATGACTGCAACAACCACTTCCCAGATTTCGGATATGTTTTCTTACGAGATTTCAGTCTATAAAAATGGGTCGGGTGACTTATGAGCGAACACATCTTATAGGGCCTGTATGGACAGTCGTAGGGACGAAATTGGCAGATCCGTGTCTGACGAGATTCTACCCGACCATTTGAACCTATTTTCTGTTTTCGGTTTTGGTTTTCCAGACCATTTTAACAGGTCGTGTTCCTCCTGTTCCACTCCCACTTGGCAACACACCCCTACTAACAGGCCCCCCCACGTGACGTTTATGCTGACAATATTCAAGTTTTAGCTGCAAGCACTGCGCCATCACACCTCTGCAATGCAAGTTTAGTGATGTCACGCCCTGCCACATTGAGGACTACCTGTTACGCATACATCCGGCTGTCCTGGCAGTCCCCAGGGTCTCCTCCTGGTGGTCAACTCACGTGTCTACACTAACTCGGCACACCAGGTCTACTACTTACGTCCTACCCAAGCGGAGTCCAGGGGCCTTGGCCGTTGTTTTTGTCTTGACTCTGTTTTGCCTCCCTCCGCGCAGACTCCTTAAAAACAAAACACAGAGTGACCACCACACAACACAAATCACATACAACGTGCGTGTCGAAGGGTCAGGTAAACGACACCCGCGTGCGCGGCCAGTTTTGTCTTCTGCCACTGCATGCTACCCGGTACGTGTCATGTAGAGCCGATGCGCCGCCAAGTTTGTCAGTGTAAGCTTGTCTGGGCTTTCCTCTTTCTGGACCACCACTTGTATTCCGCCGGTTCGCTGTACTCGCCTCTATCTACGGTATTTTCAACAGCCGACACTACCTAATTCTAACACTTCTTCAATTCTCCCCCATCTTTCTTCAACCATCGTACGGCTACTTCTACAAGTAATTTGATTCACTCCTCTTGCGAGAAGTCGATCATATCCCATCATGTTTGTAGCAGAGAGGAATGCCTGCCTTGTGAAAAAGGCTTGGTCAGTGTCCATCTCACCAAAGTTACTCGCTGCGTTCTGTCCTATTCTCAAGGACCCACCAGTGAACACGGTACCCATCACCCAAAAATAGTGCCAACACATGATTGGGCCATGCCTGAGTCTTCCTATTACTGTCTGCGACTGTGTGTGTCCTACACACGTGATCACTGCGTGATGGAAAATTCCCGCGGAGAGGTCCCGGTAACTCCCGGTACGGGAGTAAAAGAACAGGCGCCCGAGTTAAGTTCCCGGATGTCCCGTTGCGAGTCAAAGCTGATCAGATCCACTTGTAATTCTTTTTTTTCTTTTTTTTTTCTTTTGCTGTCCCCATCCTCATGCACACCCATCCTCAGAGGCAAGTTTGTCACTCATGCCGCTCCTGTTGTCGGACACCCTGTCCACAGCCCACAGCTATCTGCCGGTCAGGTCCCGCCGCACAGCCCCGCACCGCAATCGCACAGGGAGTAGTCAATGTCAAGTCGTCAAGAGTCACCCACCGGGGGGACCAGTTGCCCTGCCAGCCACCGAGTCACTGTCAGAGTGGTGTTCAGTGGCACCTGTGCTGATCTAACATACGCAGGACACCACCTACTAAGCCCCCATACTGACGACAATGATTGCTTAGTCGCGGAGCCGGCACTGAGTGGCTCTCCTCTGCAGGGCGCCCCGCCACGTCCATCCAACGACAGCCCTCCATGGACTCGCTGATACTGGTGACCCAGACGGAACCCAAACCAAGACCACAGACCATGGAGAGTACATCAACATGAGGTCACCATGAGAGCAGTGCATGAAGGCCACAGAATTTGAGCTGAGAAAACTTTTTTTTTTTTAATGCTGCCTGATCGTGAGAATGAGGAATGATTAAGAGATGCTACGAGATTGCCATTTCAGTCTGGACTTACATGACCGGTCTGTGTACCCGTAGGCGTCCGTTCATAATATATCCCGGCGTCAACCGGCCCGAGAGATAATAGGCACCTGCAGTGGTGGTCTGGAAATTTTGGCACCCCTCTCAGAAACCCAACATTAAGTGTAATGAAAAAGTCGACTGTGTTGGGCCCAGTCTTTCCAAACTCGTCTACCCGCAACTGCGCCCCCCCCCCCCCCCCATCACTCCCAGACTCTGTGTCAGGAAACTCAACTTGGGTAGCGATGGTGCAGAAGAAACCCACATGACCTCTGATGGGATTTGAACCCATTACCTCCTAGCAGGGAGTCCGCGATGCGCTAACCACTTCGTCAACGGCTGCTGGTCACTGCTTGTAATTGTTACTGCGATTGTTAGAGTTGCTCTGCAGTTTGAAAACGCGTCCCTGCACTTTTGTTTATTCAAACATCTGGTTTTTTGTAAAACAGCAAATGATGAGGAAAGTAAAGACCTTCAGGACAAAGGTCCGCCTAATTCCATAGTCTCTTTCCCTACTTTCAAATTCGTGACCATTATTTGCTCAGGGTGATATAACACAGACTTTACAGGACTAATTCAAAGCCATGGAAGTGAGATTTTGTTCACATGAACAAACTGCAATGCATTGTTTGCAGGTAAAAGATGGGCGGATTTCTGGGCTGTATCCTCCACAGACGGCTATTGTTCTGTGATCACCTTCGAAGATGGAGAGCTTGGAGTCCCATACACTCCCTGCCCATCTGCCGCTACCACAGCAGACTCCAGATCATAGAAATCAACTGGTATGCTCCATGGCAGATACTGGCCTCAGTTCTGTCTTTCTTTGGTTAGGTCATATTTTGCTCGCATTTTGTGTGTGTGATTGTGTGTTGGTTTTTTCTTTTTTTTTTTCTTGTATATGTCCACACGGATTTTTTTTTTTTCCGTAACATTCTTTCACTGGAATTGGTCTCCCAACCCAAAGGGGGCTCATTGGTCAAGCAAGCAAGCATTGAACTGAGGCCAGCAAGGGGATTCAGATTATGCCAGCTATGAAGAGGCTTGGATACTATGCTGCAGACCTAGGCTTTGATTCATGTTCACCCATAGCTCGGCATCACCAAGTGTTACACAACATTGAGTAAATAAGTGAGTATGGCCTGTAAGTCACCTGTCCTGCCCATGCAAAGTTGTCCCGGCGCTGGAGAGTCAGCAGTCAGTTTTGTGTGAAGTCCGATCCATTTTTTGCACATGCAGGCAGAGTAGCATCCCCCAGGCACATTTGTATCTTCTTACTTTGCCCTATGATTAAAACCCCTGTTTATAATTAAGCCCGTTTATAAAGCGCCATGTCTAGGTCAGGCCACGCACGCATACACACATGTATGCACGCATGCACCCACCCACCCACACCTCACACGCACACGCAACTTGACGAAAGTTACTTTTTCTGCATTCTTTTAATCGTTGCTGTGAAAAAGAAAAGGGCATTTCAGAATTTTCTGTTTTTCTGCATACGCTGCTGATACTCCTGTAGATACACCCAGTATAAAGACAGGCAAGGATTGATCCATCTACCCAACAAAGGGAGTGGAGTTTTGTGTGTATGACAGCTTTTTTTTAAAATCCCGCCATTAAGGCAGCCATACTCCAACTTTGGGAAGGTGCATGCTATGTGTAACGTATCATCCATAACCAACAGCCAAATTGGCATTCTTCTCTGAAAGTTGGTGATAGGATTTTATGTGTGTGCAAGATGTTACTGTGTGCATTCACACATGGAACCTCGGTTTATAGTCTCAATCGAAGGACTATAGGCTGTATGGAGAATGGAGTCAAACCCGATGTTAACTCTGAGGGGAAAAAAATCCCCCTGTACCAAAATGGACAAGGAAAAATTCGAGCCTGCAACCCCAGGATCACCAAGAGTACAAGTCCGGCACTCATACCACTGAGCTATTCCGGACCCCATTTCAGATTTTATTACATCTGGAATCGTTTTTTACCAGTCTGTGCATTTGGAGCCCGGTTGTGTGCATTAACTCTGTTTGAACTGCATCTGTGACAACATTAGTAGGCAGTGCAGTAGCAGGCATAATTATAATCCTTTAACCTGTTGGAAGAATTGGTCTGTTGGGAAACTACTGTCCCCCTGCCTGCTTCCACCAAATTTCAGAGACAGGAAAATGAATGATGCTTATTATGGAAGAAGAGATTCGATGACAGAGCTTCCATGGAGCACCTGAAGAAGGTACCTAGAATGCACCAGTTCAACAATTTTTTTTTTATTATTTTTTTTTTTTTTTTAGGAGGGGTATGCCCCTTGAGTCCACCAAAACAACCTATTTCAATCACAGTTTGCACCTTTTTTTTTTTTAAGCCTGCTCGTTTGAAGCCCTGAACAGTGAGGTCTAGTGCATGCAGTCAGAACAAGTCACCATCAAGGCGATTTGGACATGGTGCAGGCTCAGCTCATTTGGTTGTGTGACGGTGACCTTAGGCTGATCAGTTATTTTCAGGCTGGTTGTACCAAGTCTGCAGCAGGATGGTCACATGTGGGAGAGTTGAAACGAGTGACACTGGGAGCAGTGCCACTAAGGTTGGAGGGGGATGGTGGGAGATAAGGAACATCAGGAGGCACAAACAGATACAAAAAAGACAGAATGACATTTACTTTCAGGTTGAAATTAAGATGGATAGCTGAAAGCATGCAGTGGTAGAAATACTGAGTGGAAAAGAATGTACGGCTCTGGATGAATTGTGTGCAAGCTGACCATGTTGTCAAGTGGTTATATTATTACAGTGTTTTTCCTCTTGTGACCATGTCGTCAAGTGGTTATATTCTTACAGTGTTTTTCCTCTTGCCCCTTAGTGCTAGGAGGGAGTAGCCCACCCTTGGGTCAGACCTAGGCTGGCTGCTTTAGGTGAATATTGTCATTCAGAAACACTTGCTGTACCTTTTTTGTGGCTAAGATTTCTAATGTTCACCACCCTCTCCCACTCCTCCCCACTGCTGCTCTCATGTATAAATTCAAACTGTCCTCACTTCTCTGTTTCTCTCTTTCACATTGCCATTCTCCTGCTGACGACCATCGTAAGACTAATATTCAGTTTGGGCAATTTTTATGTCTAGTTTCAAAGTGAGGTGACTGCAGTTGGAAATTGAAACAAACATAAAAGAAGATCTACTGTTCTTCAGAACGAAAAAGACAAATTACAAGACACAATATGATGTGTTTTGGTCTTCTTCAGGTAAGACAAACACCATTGAAGACAATGAAAACAAAGAACGGACATTCACTTACTCGTCAAATTGGGTGCTAAATATATCCATTTTACGCCCAAATTGAGAAGATAAGTGATTGTTCATTCTTCGTTTTCATCAGTTTATCCATTTTGTGCCCTATTTTAGGAGATAAGTGACTGTTCATCCTCCATTGACATTGTCTTTCAATGTTTGATGTCTTGCCCGAAGAAGACCAAAGAGGTCAAAATGTGTCATATTTTGTCATGTAATTTGTTCGTCTCTTTCGTGTGGCGGAACAGCAAATGTTCTTTTTATGTCTATGATTTTGTGAAGAAGACATTTTTGTTGAAAATTCATTTCTGTTAGATTAAAAAAAAAAGCATGGCAGTGCACTTAGTGTCTACCACTATTTGCATTTTGGTGTGTTTTCAGCAACTCTCGAAACGTGTTCCAGAAAAGGCTTTGATTAAAGGGAAGGTGTCTTTATTGGCTTGTGAATGGAGTATTGACCGAAGGACTAAAAACAGTTCAGAAGAACATGTTGTAAAGGGAAAGGGGGGGGGGGGGGTGGGGGGCAGGGTGGGGGGGGGGGGGGGGGGGGGGTGTTATTGGGAAGATTTTACGGTGTTTTGGCACCAGACAGTGATCAAATCGCCATGTCTTGGCAGGGGACGGGGGACAAGGCAACCCAAAAAGAAAACCGCCCACGCCCACTTCCAGTCCGCCACCCTCTGACTCCACTGCAGAGAAAACGGCAGCCGGGAGGAACGCAGAAACCTGCCGCTCAGCCAAAACGCCTTGACTCCTCCATGGCAAAAGCTCCAGTCATCAGCCGCTCCCCCAAGGCCGAACCCGCAGGAGAGGAGAGTCTGGTCTCGGTGTGGACAGGGTTACTCTTTCCCCTGCTGCGAACAACACAGAGACTGACAGTGCTGCAGGGACAGAGAAAAAAAACCGGACAAGACGTCCCCACGGTCTGAAATGCAGAAAACGGCCTCGTCAACAGCCCAGAGTGGAACCAAACAGCCCAAGAGGATACAGTTCACAACGCTGTCTTTGAAAAAAGTAGTTTGATCTCTGTAGACGTGGTAGAGATATGTGTTCGGGGGGGTAGAGGGGGGGGGGGTAAAATGGCTCTAATATGAACAGTTGCGTAGCAGAGTGAGTGTGTGTGGTTCTGCACAGAGCGGATGACAGAATTGTGATTCTGTTTTGTGTGATTGACAGACATGAAGTATGTGTAAGATTTACTGTGCTTTCTTTTTTTTTTTTTTCCTCTCATCTGTTGACATCCTTGGTTTAAAGATTTGCAGAGATTGAACATTTCTCTCTCTGCCTGTGTGCCTTTGCTTCTTCCTGTCTCTGTCTTGTACCTCTCTTTTCTGTTTCTTTGTCATCATTTTCTGGTTACATGTAACTGATACTGAATCATTATAAACATTTGATGCAAATCAGTAAACAGTTAAGGTGATGAGGGGGAGGGGGGGAGGTGTCCAGATTTGGCATGCGTTCTATTTAAACAGAAAAAAAGCTAATGTTTTACAGAAAAGCATTACATTTCTTTGCACTTGGTGGCATAAGTGTATAGTCAATGTTTCCCTTGAGCTGTTACGTGAGACATACTGTTCTGATATAATCTCACAAAAAAATTTTTGATAAATAAGGGTATTTCTGCATAAGAGGTATTAGCAAATTTGCAAAGGTCTAAGCAAAGTTGTGGCATAGTATTCTTTAGTGTGTTTGAAATAAAAAATCTCTAAACAACTTAATCCAGTTACCAACGTAACGACAGACATGCTGTTGAATGCGGAGAGAAGTAAACTGTTGAAGATTCAGATGCTTGTATTATTTGTTTCCATAATTTTCCATCATATGCTCTTACCAGCCGCTGTTTTCTTCTTGTGTGTTTGTGCACGTTTTCGATCTTTTACAGGGAAAGAATCAGTTTTGTTTCCCAGCTGTTCTACTTATATTTCCATGTATGTGGAGTCAGTCTAGAGAATTCTTCTCGCATCGAGGATTTCCAACAAAACCTCGTATTGTTTAGACCAGTTCAATAGCGAGCAAAAAATGTAGGTGAATGCGATTCATTCAGCCATTTTTCTGGTAGCGTACGATGCGCAGACTTCGGGGGAAGTGCGGTGTCTTGCGTGTCACAAATTGTGAATTGGGGCGCAGAAAGCATAGTTGTCAACTGTTGGAGAAGGGAGTAGACTGAAAAGATGACAAAAATGAGCAGTTTCGATCGGAATCTCATTTATTTTCAGGAAGTAAACAAGCTTTGAATGGCATGTTGTTACTTGTTCGCTGTGTTGAAAAGAGCTGAAAACACATCGATCGTGGGTTATAACAGCGCAGTTTGAACGTGTGCACTTCAGAAACTGTTTTACATTCCAAGAGCACTGGACTGCAGTTGGAGCTCACTGATTACTTGATAGGATTGATGTTTTCCTCCCACCCCCCTCTTTTTTTTTTTTTTTTTTTTAAATGGACGCTCAGGGATTTTAGTTTGTTGGTGTGACGGCCCAGATAAGTAATAAGCAATCAGGTTGGCCTCAGTATAAACAACAAAAAATGAGATGCTCAATAATCATGACCACAATAAAGGATATTTTTTTAATATTACCAAGTTATATGCATGGCTTGTTGAGACAAACTCCAATTTTTTGAAAAAAGAAAATTTATTTAAGTGTCCATGCTTGTGTGTGTGTGTGTGTATGCACAGTTTGTATTTACTTTTGGTTTCTTTCCTCGCTGCATGGTGAGTTGCTTATCAAGAGAGAGAAAAAAGGGTCTTCAAAAAACAGCTTGAATTCCATTTTGGCTGTGGGGCTTTGTCCCCCCCCCCCCCCCCCCCAAGGCATTGCCCTGGACCCCACAAGGGCCTGGGGGGCCCTTGACCCAAACCTTTTTCAGAGATTTTTCAAGTCGGCTGTCCTCCAGCGTGATGTTAGCATCACTGCGTTTCTGTTTCTTCTGTCTTTCTCCCTCTTCAGCCTGTCCTTTCAGCACCCTTATTGTGTCCTTCCAGAGGCATGTGCAAAAACATACCATCACCCTGTCTCTCTCTCTCTCTCTTTCTCTCTCTCTCATTCTCTGTCTCTGTTTCTCTCATTCACTATCACTGTCTCTCTCTCTCTCACATGGATTCCCTAGGAAACCCTTTCAGAAACAAATGCATTCATGGTTTAGGCTCACACACACACACACACACACACACACACACACACACACACACACACACAACACGGTATAATTTCAGGATACATGATTAGTCACGTTCGCTACTATCCGTTTTCATGAAGAATACCGAGATCACTTGAGGATAATACTTTTAATACAGTTTGCACGTCCTCAAATTGTCGACCTGCCTGTCCCTCCCTCTGCCTCTTTTCCCACGCACACACTCACACACACGTACACACAGACACACGTACACACACACACGTACACACACACACACACACACACACACACACACACACACACACAACACGGCAGATTTCGCTGTTCAAATCCCCTTCTTTACAGGTATAATTTCAGGATACATGATTAGTCACGTTCGCTACTATCCGTTTTCATGAAGAATACCGAGATCACTTGAGGATAATACTTTTAATACAGTTTGCACGTCCTCAAATTGTCGACCTTCCCTGTCCCTCCCTCTGCCATTTTTCCCACGCACGCACACACACACACACACACACACACACACACACACACACACACACATTCTCTCTCTCTCTCTCTCTCTCTCTCTCTCTCTCTCTCTCTCTCTCTCTGTCGCGCGCACACACACACGCACGTACATACACACACACACCAAAACATACACACACACCAATCTCTCTCTCTCTGTCCGTCTGTCGCTCTCTCTCTCTCTCTCTCTCTCTCTCTCTCTCACGCACATGCGCTCGCGCCATCCTCCTCAATTATGACGGTGCTTCGACTTGTCTTGGTCAAAGAACAAAGATCAGGTTAGAAGGAACGACTATGAATAATAAAATGACAAATAACTAGCCAAGGTCGGTCAAGTACTCATTAAAAGTGTCCATCGGATGGACAGATCAAACTGGTTGTATATAGAGACGAGGTTCAGAAAAAAATCCTACGGTCCATTGGCCATAAATGAAGAGCACTTTACCTTTCCAACAGCATAACATAATAATTGACTATCACAAAATAATATATCGCCTATTGACAATAGATCGACTACAGACCACGACATGACCGATTGGCATAGATGGTATTGTATATCGACAATAAACAATGACGTAATATGTCGACTGGATAACGAAGCAGTAGACTGTCCATAGACAACACAATAAAAAATCTTTATATATATATATATATATCTTTTCTTAGCTTGTGAGCTGACTTCAACACGGTGACAGCCCTGATATGGCCCTTGCGGTCGGCTGGATGAGCAACATTTACCCAAACTTACAAATCAACTGTAACAACAACGGCAAATGAAACAAACTGCAGCGTTACCGGAAACACGACGAAAAAAACGGAAGAGCACACAAAACAAAGTGTGAAGTAATGCACTTTAATGTCTATCCTCCCCCCCCCCCCCCCGTGTTTTTTTTTTTTTTTGTGTCATGGGAGTGTTAGCACCTCTCATCATGGCCTCATATCTATCTTTTGCGCTAATGCTCTTATTTTTGCCTTTTTCTGTTGCGCCACCACAGCACCACCTACTCCCTATTCTTTACCCAAATGTTTTTAGTGTATGCCTTGTTTGTACATTTACTCTCCATTGTACCCACCCCCACCCCCATTTTTTTTTTTTTTAGGTATGTGTTCGTTCGTTCTTCAATTTAACGTCTATTCACATAAAGTGATTTTAGACAGAGTTAGGGAAGTGAGTAGCGTGTGTATGCATGCGCGCGCGCTCACGCGCGCGCACGCGTGTATATGCATAGTGTGTGTGTGCGTGTGTGTGTGTGCGCGCGTGTGTGTGGTGTTGATGGACGATAAGAGATTTGTGAAAAACCAGTTAGCTATATATAGTGATTCATACCAAAATTCTTTACAAGAACATTAGCCCAAAGCAAGTATTAAAACATTAAGGAGTACAGGATATCTGGTATGTGTGTGGTTGTGTGTGTGTGCATATTGGCGTTGTGTATGTATGGTGTGTGCATCTTGTGTTCGTGCGCGCGCGCGCGCGCGCACTGTATGTATGTGTGTGTGTGTGTGTGGTTGTGCCCGCGCGCAAGGGGGGGGGGTGGGGGGGGGGGGGGGGCTAGCCCTGCAGCTCCTAGCTGCGTCTGGCTAGGGTTTTTTTTTTCTCGGGGTTCTCCCGTTTTCCCTCTACTCCCCCTTGGTGCTTGTGTAGGGCAACCTACCTCTAGGGTCAAAACTTGGGTCGGGTGCTTTAGGCGGCTGACCCCCCCCCCCTCCCCCCCCCCCCCCCCCACACCCCCCCACCCCCCCCCCCCCCCTTGTCCCCCCCCCCCCCCCCCCCCCCCCCCCCCCCCCCCCCCCCCCCCCCCCCCCCACTTTCGTTACAATGCTTTTTTGGTGCATATTGTATTTCATTTTATTGTGTTTTTCTCTTTTCATTTCTTTCATATGCAACACACCCCACTACACACAATCACCACCCTCCTAACCCCCCCACTCTTTCCCCTCCCTGTCCTCTCTTCTCTCTCACTCTCCACTCTTCCCTCTCCTCTCTCTCTTCTCTCTCTCTCTCTCTCTCTCCTTTTCCTCCTCCCTCGCTTTCACTCTACCCTCTTTTTCCTCGTGCCATATTCCTCGAACACAAACTTCACCCTCTCTACCCCACTGCCCCTCTTTCAACTTCTCATTCACCACTTTGGCTTCACAAGGGGAGTATTTGCGCATGTTATGTCTGTACTGTTTTTTTTATTGTTTTGTCGCTGAGGAAGGCTTATTGCCGAAAAATTTCTATTGTTTGTTTTGTGTTGTGCATTAAAGTGCGTTACTTCACACTTTGTTTCGTGTGCTCTCTTCCGCTTTTTCGTCGTTGTAAAACAACGTATTGGCGGTGGACAACATCATAAGGACAATGATTTTATTTACTACATAGACAGATAACCGACACCAACCCTAGTATATTGATTGTAGACAAACACAACAATTGATTGTCCAACAGACAATACAATTGATAAGTTACGGATATATTGTCTGTGGACAATAAATGGACCGTAACATTTCAATATAATCTGCAACAAATGTAAACACACGTCGATTATGGGAAGCAACAGACGCTAGTACAGTAGTAGACAATAACGTAGATATTGACCTTAGACGCGATGACAAGATACTGTATTGATAACAAAACACCTATACATAGACTTTGCAACGTAAGAGATCGAAAAATAGACGACTACGTAGCATGTTGATTGTAGACAACATCGTAATCAGACCGATAATAAACGATGAACTGTATCAATTATAGACTAAAGGATTTAGTAGACTTATGACAGCAACTGACATGTAGAACTTTTAAGGAAAAATAATGATATATTGCCTGACCTTTATAAACAAAACAGCCTTTCGACTATTAATAACAGAGTAATTTAGAATGACTAATAAAAATCATTTTTGCAAGAATGCAGTTTGAATGAAAACTGATTTTGAGGATGGGAAAGTTTGGATATGGCTCCCTGCTGTTGGCTGACTATAAACACATAAACAGAACTGACACAAAACAACAATAACAAACAAGATGCAGTCATGCTCATTTCGACATAGGCTATCGTGTTTTGTGTTCTTGCCGACAGCGAGTGAGCCACAGAAAGTGAGCTATGTTAATTGGAGCGCGGTCCACCGCCAGGATAATTGCACGCTTATAATGAAAAGAGGCTGAGAAAGAGGGGAGGGGGAGGGGACAGGGGTCTGTCCACAGCTTGATTGTTGTTGTTCGTCGCAGCAAAGATAGTACTATCTTTGGTCCCCAGAGGTGAAAGGTGAAAAGGGCATTTGCACTTTTAGCGACCTAGGTCGCATGGAGGTCACCCATTTCTGGACTGTCTGTCTTTCGTCATGTAAACCACGGTTTTCAGCCTCTACGGTTCCTACTGTTCGTCATCGTCTCGTATGACGTTTTTCTTTCATTTGACGCACCACTCAATTATTAGATCAGTTTCCCCACTTCTCATCCGCCGCGCTCGTGAATTGTTTTGTTTCCGGTAATAAAGGCAAAATCCACTGGCATGTGAACGTGGTAACTCTGGTGGGAAACAATAAAGCTGTATAATTTCTTGCTTTGGATTCGTTCTGCTTGATTCATCATAAATGATTTATTCTTTATATGCTGTATCTGGCAAGATATATTAAGATAAGTGGCCAGTTTTTGTCCAATGTATAGTGTGTGTGTGTGTGTGAAAATGCCTGTTGTTTCACTGGATGGATAGAAGCTGCATTAAGTAGGCCCACCCGGTCAGTATGTTTCTTGATATATGTTGCAATGTTTGTCATACGCAATTACGTTTTCGTGTCACGAAAAGAAAATGAGTTTGGGGCGAAGAAGAAGTGCAAGCAAAACAATGCCTCCGTTATTATGGTCATGACTTTGCAAAAAGTTTAGAGGGGTGAGGAGAAAGGGAATCGGGGGTGGGTCGGAAACGGGGAGGGTGGGGTGGGGTGTAGGGGCGTTTAGAATGTAAATAGAGTCAGCTTATGTCTCCTGGAGGACATTCTGCCCGTCGATCCGGCGTGATCAGACCATCCAATGTGTCTCGGTGACATGGTCATGCTATCTGCCGGTAAATCTGTGGCATTCCGAATCGCCCCCCGCGGCGGATATAATCACCGTCCAGCGGCCTCCCAAGGCCTGTGATCAACGTGCCAAGCCGTGATTGTATTGACGTCTCTGTTTGAGAACAGTGTCAAGTTGCGTAGCACCAAAAATATTGCTAGAAAAGTTGATTGCGGATTCACCATTTAGTAACATTTTTCATGCAAAATGAATGGCTTCAAGTTTTCAACATTCGTTTTGCCAAGTCTAAATATGCTAGCGCTTGGATGCCTAATTTCCGATAAAATGCAAAAACGTTAGTACTTAACCACAGACAGTCTCCATTCCGACATTGATAAAACAAAACCCTTGATACGAACAATGATGATAACACGAACCGCGGTATTGTTTTAAGGTTCAGTTTGGCAGATATAAAATGTAGACAGTAAATGATTTATCAGTATCAGAATATGATAAATATATAAAAGTATGCTAACATCGGCGACAGCAAGAGTTTGTTTGTTGGTTTGTTTTAAGGTGTGATGTTGTATCGCCCGCACAAACAGTTCGACTTCACTTAGCCTACGTTTATTGTCATCGGTCGATTCAGATCTACGTGTCTTGGGTTTCGCTTTGTATGTGTTAAGTTAAATGTGACGTTTCTTTATTCGGCCTACGTGACGCATGCATGAATTGGGTGATGATTTCCGGAAATCTCTTTTAAGTAGCCTACCAGCATAAGGCAGAAAGTGCAGCTGAGAAGTTTCCAGAAATTCTTTCTTGTACGTCCCGATCATTTTGATTTGGGTTGAAAGAGGTGATGGTTCTCGATCCCTCTAGAAAGTTCTACGCATTTTTATTGGCTGTGCTACGTCGCGATTCATGACCATTCTAGAATAGCCCACTCCGTGGTTTGCTATCTCGCATGTCGGCGTTTCTTGAACTTTTGATTTTATTATCTATAAATACTAGGAGAGAGAGAGTTGACGACGAAGATGAAAATGTTTGAAGATACCTTTTTTGAGTCGTGAATCGTTGTGATAGTCACTGAGTATTGATTTATCAGTCATCTGCCGTCATAAAGTCTTTGAACTTCTTACCAGAGCCGACATTTCTTTGTCCGGATCGACTCAGTAGGCATCAAAACCGACTTGGTCAGCGTAAGCGCACTGAAGTGTGTAGAAACAAGCGATCGATGCTTCGTGCTCGTAATGCATGCCAGCGAAACTGGCAGCACGTTGCTCGGGAGAGCACAAAGCAATGGCAAGGCCGTGCAGTGGCGTGATATCTTCCGCCACAATGGATTCATACGCCAATCCATCGTACATCTCTTCATATCTGTCTAGTGAAAGCGATGACAGATGAATGGAAGGTGTTTCACCAAACTTCAGTCAGTTTGTTTCGAGAACACGTTGGTGGTAGTTGCAGGTTTCTAGCTATATCTTTTTTTAAAACAGTGCAGTGGCTTAACCTCCCTCTCCTTCTCCTTTCTCTCCCCCCACCCCTCCCCCCAATCCTCTCCCCACACTCACACACACTTGTCCTCTCCTTAATCATGTTGTTGTGCTTGCTGGATCTTGGTTGTGATCAGGATCGGCCTCAAAATCTTGGAAGTTCGTAGGTATCAGTATATCTTATAAGACGACTTAAAAAAAACAACAACAAAACTTTCTTTGTGATACACGCATTTGTCTTGAGAAATTAGCGAAAATGTTAGGGGGAAAAAAAAAGAGAGAAAAAGGCCCATCTCGCAGCATAAAAGGAAGCGAGGGGGAAAAAAAAATGGATCGGTCCTTGGATCTTGATCGACACCAAAAAAACTTTAAGAGCTTCGTTGCTGGGCCGGCCCCATGTCGTATTTCCGCCGATTTGGTCAAAGTCGGCCGTGTAAACGTGTAAAGTTTTTGTTTTGTTTTTCATAATCATAATGACGCACCACCAAACAAACAAAACAGTGGTGAGTGAGAACATGAGATAATAGAACAACACACAGAACGTCTGGATTATACTATAACACGGAACGTGTCTTCACGCAAACAAACTGATGCGAAGGATTAATATGTAATGGACGTTTCTGTTATCTATCTCTGTCAGGCATTTCAGCAGAGGTAGGCGTGGATGTTAGACCTAATATAACCAAGTCTACAGTGCTTCAGGGCATCTAATTCCTACTGGTGACGATGACCCGTACTTTGGTCCAAGACCGCGACCATATCAAACCGGAACATACCGAACTACAAGGCTTTGGAGCATCTAATCAAACAGAGTCTGGATAACCCTGTACTTTGGTCCCCAAACCACTTGACCAAAACAGAATATATCCAACTCTACAGTGCTTCGAATGTATGACTCCCGATAACCTCGTGTCGTGCTTTGGTCCAAGTCAATTATCAGTCAAGGCAAATGAAATGGGAGTTGCTTGACACGTGGTCACGAGAGACTACAGCAGCGTTTACAGGTGTACACTGTGAGAACTGCCCACAGTCATGCTGTTTATAGCCCAGCCGACCGCGGAACCCACAATGAGAACTGAAAAACAAACAAAAAGACGACGCGAAGAAGAAAAAACTATGGATTATAATGTCCAAGGTGTGAAACTAATCCCCAGCCGAGTGAAAGCGCGTCTATGCATAGCAGGGGACAGAGGGAAAGGGGGAGAATACGCTGTATGCCACCCCTGACCCACACACCCGTACACCCCACCCCTCACTTACTCCGATTTTTGCTCTGTCACTGCCTGTAGGCTGGGGTTAGGTTACACCATACCCTCGTATACCATACCCTGGTATAGTGCACGAGAACTTACGCTGTAACCCACACATCCCGTACACCCCACCCCTCACTTAACTCCGGCTATCTAACCGAGTTTTGCTCTGTCACTGCCTGCTGGCAGGTTGGGGTTAGGCTACACCATACCCTCGTATAGTGCACGAGACCTTGAAAATGACCGCGGTGCTGATCAGACACCACGATACCACTGGTAAACGCCGGCGCCACGAAAGCGTGGGTTCTGGTCGCCTTCATATCGTGCTGGCCTTTCCCGGCCAGCAACTTACAGAGCGGCTAGGTGTTGCAATGACTGCAAGAAAATATTGAATTATAAACAAAGCTTGCTCTATGTCTCAGATTATAGAAATAGGGGGTGATAAGCCTTCATATCTGCAGTGGTAGATGATTCTGCCTAACTGACAGTATGTGCTTGAGTGGGTGAATGGGGAATAAATAAATGCTTCTCAAAATGAACCTTCAGCAAGCTTATAGTCTCCAAAGCGGGAGACCATCTCCAATGGGGACAAAGCTCACAAACATATAACTCCTGGTCAGATACCAGTATTTCGAAACCTGATTTGTTTCTCCTCAGTGACCGCGGAAAGTTGCAATTTGACTCCTCTGCCTTTTCGGTTTTAAGAAGAATGCTATACCAGAAAAAGGCTGGTGTGCAATACCACAGTATGTTTGTTGAGTTTTCAAAAAAAACCAACTAAAGGTGCCATCTAAGAAGCAAAAGAAAATCAAACAGAAAAATGTGTTTTCTATCGGAGCACACTTAGCTTCAACGGATGTGATCATTGTATTCACACTACTTTCATATGAAACATCGATTTCTTTCACGAAAAAGGTGATGATTACTGATATAATTGAGAGAGCATTATTTTAGTATAGCGGTTATTTTCATACCAAAAAATTATTTCATGTGATAACAACATGCGTTCATTTGAAACAGTCTGACACGAAAGCGGTATGAGAAAATAACTGTTTTCACGTGATAATTAGCTTATTTCACTCGGAAACAGCAGTTGTTACAAAACTGGACGTTTTGTTTAATGTTTTATTGTATCTTATTATTATTACATTAAAGCCAGAAATGTGCACTCGATATTTTGAGTTTTACACACACACACACACACACACACACACACACACACACACACACACACACACACACACACATGGCGCGCAGAAAGAGAGAGAATATGATCACTGATAATTACTGATTTCGTTTAAGAATTTTTTTTTTCTTTTCACACGATAAGTCATTCTCAATTACTTTGAAGTAATAATTCACTTTATCTTTTGTTTACACTGCAGCCAGAAATTCGCATTCGAAAACTTGAGTTCACGCAGACACACACACACACACACACACACACACACACACACACACACACACACACCACACACACACAGGCGGGACGGACAGGCAGACAGAGAGGACATCATGGCGCATTGAGAGAGAGAAGGTTTTAAACCAAGTTCATTCATTATGATACAGAAACGTTCTCCCGTCTGAACAGGCGCTGTTGTGAAAAGACTGGCTTTGAAGGGAACGGCCGTGCTGCGTGAATAGGGTCGGAAGGAAATACTCGAATTACTTGGCACTACGCCATGTTTAGGCTGTGTACGAGATCACAAGTCAAGTCACAAGATGAGAGAAAGACAGAGAGAGAGAGAGAGAGAGAGAGAGAGAGAGAGAGAGAGAGCTGTGCGCCTTCGTGTGTTTATGTTCATGCGTAAGTCTAAGCGCATATGTGTGTGTAAGTACGCGTGTGCATAGGCCTACACATGTGTGTATTATGCACGTCTATCGATGTGGGCGGCCTACACACGTGTTCATAGTGTGTGTGTGTGTGTGTGCGCGCGCGCGCGCCCTCGCAGGCATGCGTGCATGTGTGCGTGGTGCATGTGCGTGTGTGTGGTGTGTGTGTGTGGGAGAGAGAGAGAGAGAAACTGGTAAATTTCTTGCCTCTCATTCCTGCTGCTTCATACACACAAGAAGAGGAGCTGTCCCTGGAAACATTCTCGGTGTAGAAAAAATTCCACTTTCTAATAGATTAAGAGAGAGTATATAGTCCTGTAAAAGTTCTGAGTGTAGAAGATTCCACTTATTAATAGATTAAGAGAAAGTTATTGTTCCTGGAAAAGTGCTTGGCGTAGAAGATTCCATTTCTTAATTGATAGATTAAGAGAAACATCATCATCGACAACAACAATAACAACAACAACAACAGTGATCATCATCATCATCATCATCATCATCATCATCATCGTCATCGTCATCGTCAATGGGAGGTACCGTAGTGCGACAATGCACCCTCCCCACGCAGGCAAATGATTATAAAAATAATGATGGCGTATCCACTGTAGTATCTGAACGAATCGCACTTTACTTCTGAGAAACAACAAAATAAATGTGTCAGCATAATACTCACGTCAACATGATAACCCCAACTTTAAAGCATACCAAATATACATACACAGCCCTACAAACATGTAGATAAGAACGCAGCAAAACATCACACTGATAAAAGGACAGTTTACAATGACCTACAGACGCTGAGAGGCATACGTGCATTGGCTCACAATACCCTTTATGTTCAAAGATCATCATGGCAACACATGACGATAACACACACACACACACACACACACATACACACGCACGCATGCAGGCACGCACGCACGCACACACGCATGCACGCACGCACGCACGCACACACACATACACACACACGCGCACGCATGCATGCACACACACACACACACCCCCATTCCGCAAGGCTCCACACCCAAATCACACTCCCCAGCGGGTGCGACAGGTCAGGTGCCCACACTCGTCTCCCCGGGGGAGTAAATTCAGATCGACCTTCCCCCTTTGTTCCACCCCCCACCCCCCACCCCCGTCCCGCCAAATCAAAATCTTCCCTTCTTTTTTTTTCTTTTTCTTGGTTAGATACATACAAACACTTGTCATAATCACAACAAATAAAGGCAAAGCAATCAGTCCATGAGCTAAAGGCACAATGCATTCCATAAACACCAAATGAGGCGTTACAGTAATCCAAGGACATTCGCATATGCGCAGAAATCTATGAGAAACAGCACTGTAGAGAGTTTGGTGATTTTTGAAGCAAAGGGGGCAAAGGTTGGTCAGCCTTTTACTCTCTTGGAGGTGTGTGTGTGTGTGTGTGTGTGTGTGTGTGTGCGTGCGTGCGTGCGTGCGTGCGTGCGCGCGCGCGCGCGCGCGTGT
>JADBJO010015861.1:23367-25867 GCA_016801955.1 Conus betulinus | reverse complement strand
TGATGATACTCGCGGTCTCAGGAGACTGTAGATGGAACCCTGAGTGGATGTTCCAGGTGCATCGTCAGGTGTGATGGGTCAGGCGAATGAAGGAATGATGATCCTTTCCACACTGAGCTGCATCTTATGATACTATTATTTTACTATTGATAGTTTCATAAGTAATAATGATGATGATGATAATGATAATAATAGTAATAATGATAACAGTAATTATAATAATGGATAACTGGTGCGAAATGCTTCTCTTGCCACAGTTATTGTCAATTTTCTTGGAGACAGTTTCGAGGTGAGGTGACTGCAGGCGGAAATTGGAACAAACTTTGAAAAGAATTCAGAAGTAACCCCGCCGGTTAACATGCCTACAGTTGTCATTTGTCTGTCCATGTGAACCGGGGGACTTACTCTTTATTCCTCTTAGAATTTCTGGAAGACGTCTGCATTAGGGCTCATGGCCACTGTTCATTTTAATGATTCCTCATGGGGCGTGAAGTTTCCAACCAGGCAGATGTAGCCAGCAGGATCACGGATTTTGTTTTCAACTTAGGTGAGATTTTTTTCTCTTTTGTAAGAGGAAGATGGATGCAGAAAGCTGACGAGGTTGATTGCAGTGACCTGTCAGTTCTTTCTCCTGAAATACCTCCCCCCCCCCCCCACCCCACATCCCCTCTGCTCAACTCCCACACACCTCTGTGGTTTGGTGGTCGCCTTGTTCTCGCCAGTTATACCGTATTTTCAGTTTTGAAGAGTTTCACCGATGTGCACTTGTGTTATCATATGACTTTTATCTTTACTTGACATCATTTAAATCACACGTGTATTCATGTGTGTATGTACGTTAATAGTTTTTCCTTTGTTGTTCTCAGGAATCGTAAAGTGTCAAGTGTCTGATAACTGTTCTGAATATGGTGGCACTACATCAGAAAAAAAAATGATGTGATTCTGATCTGCTTGGTCGTCTTTCTGTGCTTGTTCTGGACATTTTACCACAGCTATTTCGGTCACAGTTTATGACATGCCAGTTCTTGTTTGTTTTTGGTTGTAACCTGGCAGTTAGGAGGTGAAATTCTGACGTAGACTGTGGCTGTCCGTTCTACGGTGGGGAAGTGCCCAGTGTGGCACATGTCATGCTTTTTGTAAACATTTAAATGTTTTTTTCATTAATCTGTTTTCACGATTTAGAAAAGAAAAGTCTTTGAGTAGCGAAATCGAAGCATAATGCCTGGGGCAGTGGGATCGGCCCTAATCTTATCTACTGAAAGAATGTCAATAGTTTAGCTGCCATGAATGACGTAGTCGTCTGTGTCGCTGTCAGGACGTGATCATTCAACACGATCTAACCTGTCAAGGATGGGACCTCCCCCCCCAATGTCAGTTTGACAGTCCTGAAAAGCCTCGTGTTGTCGACTGGGATGTAATGATGTTGGAAACAAAAAACCTCTATAAAAACTCTGATTCCTGTAGATGACGGACTTCTGGAGGGAGAGTACCTGCAGGAGCAGGTGGAGTCCATCAAGAAGATCGGGGACCACATCACCAACCTCAAGCGGGTGGGCACCGGCTGGGAGAGTACATGTTCGACAAGAACCTGTCCTAGGTACGGTGCACTTTCTTCCTTTTCTTTTCTTTTCTTCTTTCCGTTTTTCTTTCTTTTTATGATGATGAATTTTTTTTTTTTTTTACATATTTAAGCAGATTAATGCCGATTCATTTTTATCACGTTAGCAGAAACGTTTTGGTGCCGATGTAAGAACCAAGAACAGTAACTCTGTTCCCCTTTCTGCCCTGGATGTGAAAGTGTATGTCTGCCCATGTATGTTTTGCGAAAAAATATGAAAGCTTCACACACACACACACACACACACACACACACACACACACACACAGTGTGTGTGTGTGTGTGTGTGTGTGTGTGTGTGTGTGTTTTACAAATATGTATTGCATGCAAAAACACAACACTAGATTTTGTACATAATGGATTTAATTGCAAGACTCGAATTTAAGTCTGCACACACAGTATGAAAAAAAATATAATTTTGGGGAATTAATGTGTGTATGCATGTATGTATTTACGTACGTTTCACTTGAAAGAAAAGCATAACCTGTCTCTTGCACCCACCTCCACCCACTTCCGGATTTCCCCTAGACTACCTGCTTACTTCTTATCACTATTTCTTTTTTTTATATAGTTCTCTCTCTCTCTCTCTCTCTCACTCTGTTACAAAAGTGTGTGTGTGTGTGTGTGTGTTACAGATATGTATTACATGCAAAACATAACAATAGATTTTTTTACATATCAGATTTTTATTGCAAGACTCGAATTTAAGTCTGCACACACAGTATGAAAAAAAATATAGTTTTTTTTTTAGAATTAATGTGTGTATGCATGTATGTGTGTACGTATGTTTCACTTGAAAAAAAAAAGTGTAACCTGTCTCTTGCGCCCACCCCTACCCCCTTCCCGATTTCCCCTAGACTACCCTGCTTCCCTCTTATCAAT
>JADBJO010015860.1:0-42362 GCA_016801955.1 Conus betulinus | reverse complement strand
CCTCAGAGTCGGCATACCACCACACGGGGGCTTGGGTCAGACAGGGCTGATAGCTCACATTTCTCACATGGGGTCCCCCCCCCCCCCCCCTTTCGGCCTTCTCCTATGGAACTTTCACACACGTGAAAAGACGATATTCTCGACCTTGGCATCCTAACCATTTTAATGTCAGGAACGAAGTAGGGATGAGTATGTTTGCACTACGTGGGAACAAAGGCAGACGTGAGTATGTTCCATTAATGGAAACAATCTACGGATAAGTCTGTTAAATTAATGGGAATAAGTAGGAATGAAGAGTATTTACATTAATGGGTACGAAATAGGAAGAGAATGTCACATTTCATGGAAACAAAACGGACGAGTATGTACCATTAATGGGAACGAAGAAGGCATTAATTTGCTACATTAATGGGAGAACAAATAGGGCTGAAAATGTTATATTAATGCAAAAAGATATGGATGAGTAGATGACATTAAGGGAACTAAATAGGGATGAATATATTACATTGACGAAAACCAAATAGGGATGAATACGTTACATTCATGGGAACCAAATAGGGATGAGTATGGCGTTACATTCATGGAAGTAACTACGGATGAGTAGGTTACACTGGCGGGCTTTCTTCATGCCTAATAGGACAAGTTCACCCTCCGGTTGTAGACTTTGGTAAGCCAGCTTACATTAATAGGCTTTGCGAACGTCCCGTGCGTTGAAAACGGCAAAATTTACCTCCCACTGGTAGACTGGGGTCAATGCGTGTGTGAAACTCTTTATGCAAATAATCTTACCGACATACCTATTTCTCAAGAAAATCCAAAACACTTTCTCGTTCACTACAATCAATCAGCCTTTTCAAGTTCATCACGAGCTGACTTTCTGAACTATTCCCACTAAGCGTACTACATAGGGAGGAGGGAGCTTTTTGCTTTGGTGAGCTCTTTGAGCGATGCACCGTTACTGCTGAGGTGAACAACAAGACAAGAAAACAGGATCTTTAAAAAGACAAACCCTGGCGTGATTAATTCTCACCATTCACGTCCCTCGCCCTCCCTCCACTCCACTTGTCTTTTTTCGTTATTTACACGACAGTAAAAAAAAAGAGGCAGAGGAGATCCCTCTCCCCACATTTCTGTTTCATCCAGATGCCTCGTTTTTCTCGTCAAGCCCCATCTCTCTTCTCCCAGGCTGGCCTTTATCAAGGGGAACCTGCTGGAAGGCAATGGCGAGGAAAAAATAGGATTGGGGTTGTAATGGGATGATGGGGAAGTGGGGGATGGGTATGGGAAGAGATGTGGGAGAGGGAGTGTGAGGGTTGTGGAAGTGACCTCGACCTACTTGCTTGGGCCATTTCTCCCAACGTGGCTTTATGGAGAAATGGTTTAAATTTGGAGCGAAAAAAAAAAGGTTTTTATAAAGAAAAAAGGAAACAAAAATACCAGGTTATAAAGCTTTTCCCCTTCAAATCCCACCTTCATCTTGCTAAGCCCCATCGTGCGGACTTCCTTCGCTACGTTCATGGGCCAAAGGACCTGCGGAGATCGTCTTTTCCCTGTGCTTGTTGACGGAAACGGCGGCCATAGAGGGTAGATCTCCAGCCGGGTGACGGCCCCATTAAAGGGGCACATCAGGTTTTACACGTTCGGTAACGCATCACTGGGGGTCTCCCCACTTTCCTGCCAACAAAACGACCTGTAAAACCCCTCCCCGTCTCAGTCCTTCACTTCCTGCCCTGGCCCATCTGGGGCTCTACAAAACAAAATTCTGAAGTCGGAGAGGAGAGAGAGAGAGAGAGAGAGAGGAAGAGAGAGAGAGAGGAGAGAGACAGAGAGAGAGACAGACGAAACAGACAGAAGAGAAAGAGAGGGGGACAGAGAGAGAGAGGGGGACAGAAAGAGAGAGAGAGAGAGGAGAGAGAGAGAGAGAGAGAAGGAGAACACTTGAGAGATGGAGAGGAGAGAGAGAGAGGATAGAGAGAGAGAGAAGAGAGAGAGAGATGAGATCTTTCCAATTCACTTCTTCGTTTATCCATTTTTCTCCCCTCCGCGCCAAGTCCCGTAGCGGGTCTGAAAAGCGCGGAGGGTGCAAAAGGATGTCGGCAAATGTTGCACGGACTGAATTGAGCGCCACCTTCAGGTTTTGTCCCCAGTGTCGGTTAGTGACAGAGCCTTTATGTGGCAGCTCGCCCGACCCGCGCCGCAGGCGTTGACAGATGAGGCGTTGATTGTGTTGACGGTGGCGCTGTTTTTCAAAGCTGATCGCCGAGCCCGGTCTCTATCGGCAACACAGGGAGAATAAAACCCGACAGCAGTATGAACATCGTTCTCTCTGTCCATTGCGGTTTTTAGCCGCCTGTCCCACGGATCGGGCTGTTCCGAAAGCCGTCTCCTGTCAAAAAGGGGGGAAAAAAAAAACAACACTGGGAATGAAAGAGTTCTTTCACTTTGCACAGCTCTACGACCGACGGTACGTGTTGTTTGTATGACACACTGGGATCAATGTCTCCGCTCAATGTCAAACCCGCTCCCTCTCTTGTCTACGGGGTCTGCTGGTTGCATTGCATGTGAATCGTAACAAATATCGACAACATCGAACTATGAGAAAGCAACAAGAAAAGCAAAAGAATCCCCCAAAACGAACAATTCAATATCGAGAAAGGAAAGGAAACTCCAATACTCTTTGAATCCCCACACCCGAGACAGCAAGACAGTGATACTACTGTCTTTTTTTTTTTTACCTCCCTTTCTGAAGTGTTCATCAAACGTTTAATATATATATATTCATGCTTCAAAGAAACCCTCGCGAACAAACATGCAATTTGGCGACTGGGATTATTCGCTGCTGAGCGTCACACAAGGTGAAAGGGACAATGTTCTCACCATCCTCGTCTCTCTGCGGAAGTCTCAGCATCCTCTGCAGAAGAATCACGTTCCTCGTCTTTACTGCTGAAATCTCAACGTTCTCATCCTTCCCGTACACGTCTTAACATTCTTGTCTTCAGTGCAGATGTCTCACCAATCTCGTCTTTCTTGCAGAAGGCTCAACATTCTCGTCTTTCCTGCAGACGTTTCTAGTTTTTTCGTCTTTCCTGCAGAAGTTTCAAATTTTTCGTCTTTCCCAGCAAAACGCTCAACATTCCCCGTCTTTCCTGGAGAAGTCTCAGAATGTTCGTCTTTCCCTGCGTAAGCATTCATATTCTTGCTTTCCTTCAGAAGTCTCACCATCCTCGTCTTTCCTGCAGATCTCTAAACATTCTCGTCTTTCCTGCAGGAGTCTCGTAATCCTCGTCTTTAGTGTCGAGGTCATAAAATGTGATGCGCTCATTCCATGACGTCAGCAGATTCTCGGGAGCATCTTTACAGCCGTCCAGTACGACCCGATCCCAGCATCCTCTGCATATTTTTGATGACATCGATAAACGGCATCCCTGCTTTCATCAAGCCGCCCCATCAACCGTCTTTCAATCACAGGAAGTGGGCCATGGAAGAGGGGGTGGAGATGGTAAGTGGGAGAGAGAGAGGGGCAGATGAGAGTTGGAGGGAGAAGGAGGAGTGGGGGAGGGGGGGGGGTAGTGGTAGGGCATGCCGTTCATATCCATCTTTTTGTATGGTCTGCAAGAGCCGAGCTAGGCTCCAGACTGCACAAAAGGTAGCGACCGGCTTGGGTTCCGGGAGAATGAACGTAGTCAAACGTGTGAATAAAAAATCATGTGATTGTAAGCCTAATCGAACGTTCGAAAGAAAAAATTACATCATGCTTACAGTCACGTGATTTTTATTCAAACGTTCGCCCCGGAACGCAAGCCGGTAGTGCAGAATATAAATCTCGCGCCCCTTGTCTGCGATCATAAGAATGGAGTGATGACGTACTTTTTTACAGCGCACGCGCTCGCAGACCGTGCAAAGAATCACGGCGGCCCGGCGCACGCACGCAAAGTATCATTGCATCAAAACCGGATCCAAGGAAGAACAAATGTTCCTCGCAGAAGCCATGTTCGCTGCGGCGCGCCGCCCAAACTATTATCGCTTCAGCAACGCGGTGCAGTATTGGCTCCACACACCAAGTGCCTTGACTTGGGATTCCAATGCAGAGCTAAATGTCCATGCAATATTGTCCCAATGTTAGAGGCTGTCTGGGTATAATGATGGAAGAATTGTTGGCCTGCACTTGTTTTCCCCAACTACTTAAATTGTTCAGCATTATATATATATTATATATCCCATGAATTGTATGCTAGGATTACAGCGTGCATTATTCTGCTGCATTGATATTGCCTTATATTGCGGGTTTTTTTTGTATTTGTGTTTTGATGGCTCGAGCAGCATAAAAAAAGAATGTTTATTTGTTGCCTGGCTGTCTATGTATCAAATGTGTGGGAGTGCATGGAATTTAAAATCATACACGCATCCGAATTTTGATGAGTCAGACAGACAGACACATGCACCAATGCATCCATAACATTTCATACTAGACTGCATAAATACAGAGAATTCACAATCTTCTGATAATCATAAATTTTATTCAAGCTCATATTCCATTTTTCTTCCAAAGAAATTACATGGTGCATCAAATCATACAAGAGGACCACTGACAACCTTTGCTATAATCAATCATAAATAGAAAAATAAGAAAGAAAAAATAATAAAGAAAAAAATAATAATAATAAGAAAGAAAAAAATAAGACCTCGTGAAACTCAATTTCGCACCCTCGTACTGAAAATCTGATACACTATATGAAAAACATATCATATAAAACCCTTTTATACTCATATATTAGCGACGAAAAGTTATAAAATAATTCAATCACCTGCTTTGACATTTCTGACTAGATTCTATAAAATTGGAAACGAAATGAGGCAGGGAACAGTAAACAATAAACAAGTGGGGTACTTTTGCACCCATAAGAAAGCTAACCACAGAGTAACTTTTATTCCAAGACTGCACAGCCATTTAAACTTGAATAAAGTCGGACAAATACAAAGGCAAACAATGTAATAGTGGGGGAAAGCTTGATTTTCCCACACTATTAGATTGTTTGTCTTTGTATTTGTCTGACTTATTCAAGTTTAAAAGGCTGTGCCAGTCTTGAATAAAAGTTACTCTTTTAGGCTTTCTTATGGGAGCAAAAATGTTACCCCACTTGTTTATAGATTCTATAAATACTGAGAAAATCACCATCTTTTAATAATCACTCATTCTTTTCAAGCTCATATTCTATTTCTCTTCATATGAATTACTGGGTGCATCAAATCTTACAAAAGGATCACTGACAATTTTTGCGATAATACATCAATAAGTAAAAATTAATAAAGAAAAAAATAAGACCACCTTTAGCTCAATTCTGCACCTTCATACTGAAAATCTGATACATTATATGAAAAACATTACAGCTGAAAGCCTTTTCACTCTTATATATAAGCGATGCACAGTTATAAAAAATAATTCAATCACCTGCTTTGACATTCCAAATTAGACTGTCTTCTGATAATCATTTATTCTATTCAAAACTTCATATTCTATTCTTCTTCATATGAAACTACAGGGTGCATCAAATCTTACATCAGGATCAGTGACAATCTTTGCAATTATCAATCAGTTAATAAATACATGTAGAAAATAATTGGAAAAAAAAAGAACAAAAACCCCCTCACTGAGCTGAATTTTGCAACCTCATCTAGAAAATCCGATACACCAAATGAAAAACATTACGTATGAACACCGACATAATATATAAAAAAGAATAAATAAATCAAAAAAAAAAAAAAAAAAAAGTATGATGGGCATACTACTCCTTTTCATGTACATCAAAACCTTCCAGTGAGATGACTGATCCTTCAAATTATGCATCAATGAACAGACAGTATGCAAACAACTTCACGTAGAACACATGACTTCTAATATTTAAATTGTGTCACACATGAATCAATGAAAAAAAAAATGATAGTAATATAAAAATACTCTACCATAAACAGCCCTTCTGGCAACTAACATTGCAGGACAAGCATCAACTGCCCACCCAACACACATGTTTACAATATCATTATCCACTAACATTGCAGGACAAGCAGCAATTGCCCACCCCAAAGCAATGTTTAAAATATCACTAGCCAAAGAACAAACATATGACTTAATTCCACTTGAAGGATCAAATAAAAGACAAAGCATCATAGATCACCTGAGTCCATTCTGTGTCCAAGTTAAAAAAAAAAAAAAAAAATCATTGTTTGATGCCTATCGTTTAACAAAATTTTCAGACAGTAGCCAACATCCATTATTTTTGAAATAATTCAAGTACAAAGCATGAACTGCACTGGAAGGGCCAAATAAAACAATATCACAGATCAACTGAGACAATACTGTTTTGTAAGTTTAAGGGGAAAAAAAAACCCTTGCTGCCCATCATTTACAAAGATTCTCTCATACTGTAGCCAACATCCATGAATGTTTTGATTCACTTTTTTAACTTATGAAATACTCCAACTGAAAAAAAAGCATGAATTGAACTATTCAAAAAGTTAAAAAGTTCATCAAAACATCAGACATACACACACCTTGTATCACATAAAGGTATTTTATGTACAACACCTGGACATTCATGAATGACATTCCTAGAAGCATTCCTCGTCACTGTCACTAGTATCGTCATCACTGTCACTAGTATCGTCATCACTGTCACTAGTATCGTCATCACTGTCACTCACTGTCACTAGTATCGTCATCACTGTCACTAGTATCGTCATCACTGTCCACAGTCCCAGGCAATGTTCTACTCACAGAAAAAGCACCGTACGATGCAGGTCTCGCTGAAACAGTCTCCTCCACAACTGGGGCAAGGCAGACGCTCTCATCAAGAGCGCTGGACTCCTCCCCCCGAAAGCCTGAAGGGGAGAAGTCAGCACCACCTCTAAGAGCCCAACCGCCACCCAGCCAGCCCTGAACGTCGTGACAGCGCTCCAAACTGGTGTTGTGGAGTCGGTCCGAGAGACTCACCACATCCATGCCGTAGGAGTCGTGGCGGGGAGCAACTGCCTCCTCTACAACCTCAGGTGGGGGCAAGGGAGAAAAAGCTGTCGTCATCGGAGTCTGACGAGGTGGTTGTCCTCATCAGAGTCCGATGAACTGCTGTACTCGAATGCTCCATACATCGCGTAGGCAGACCTGCGACGACTACTGCTCTGCCGTCGACTGCTGGAGGAGCGGAAAAGTGCCCTGCGCTCTGCGTAGCGCACGCGTCGCACTCTGCTCCTAGTGTCCTTGTGGTCTGGGCGCAGAGGCTCGTACTGGCGGAGTATGCATTCACGACCCATACCTGCAACAAAGATGAACTATACAATACTGCTACTTTTTTTTTTTTTTTTTAATAATTATTTAAGGTATTTTATTATTTAAGGTACGTTTTAAGTGTAAAAACATTGAAACTTTGTTTTCTGTGCTTTTCTTTTTCTAGTCTACACAAAACTTACTAATTTTTCTTACTGAACCAAACACACAGAACATGAAAAGATATTAACTCTCTTCAGTTCTTTCCCTTGAATTTTGATCTTCAGTGATCGATGGTTTCTTCCCAGATTTCAAATTTAAAACACTTTTGTTATCTGAAGCAATGCATCACCTAAATCCCTGAAATAAACACATTCACCACAAAAATATTACTATTTCAGAAATAATGCACAGAATGTTACGAAAAATTCATGTAAAGTGTAAAAATCTCAAAAACTGTTGAGTCAAGGAAAGATATGGTGCTAACACTTCAATGGGATAGAATCATGACTTGACCTAACATGACTCTAAAAACCTAAAAAATAACAGTCTAGGGCTACAGGTATAATGGTGAGGAACTCTAGCTCATCAAACCACCTCAGCCATGTCGTTTCAGGCATCTAGTCCAGCTGGACAATAAAACAATTCATCGAGCCATCTCAGATGTTTCAGTCATCTAACTCGTTAGGTCTTTGTGGGAAGGTCAGGTAGTCAGGCCCCTTTAATTCCATGTTCTGCCTTCTACAGATGAAATCAGTAGGTTATGAAACTTTAAAAGGATGGTCACGCCATGTGGATGGTAGAAACATTTTTCAGCCAGACCTTTAATCTTGCCACAAGTTGACTTGTGCATGTTGTGCTTGCTCCTCTTCTTATCTTCTGTTTACATTTTGTGTTGTGAATTACTTCAATGGTAGCTTGTGTGTGTGTCATTCCTCTTCTGTTCTCTTTTTGACTTGTCCTCTCTTCTTCAATCACCCATAACATCTTTGCATACCTTCGAACTCATTCTTCTGCTGTCTTGCAGCTGGAATTGGTCCCTCTTCATCTCTCAATTGTTTAGGTTCCAAACAAGTTGTATATGACTGTTATAACCGCTCTCGTTTTCTTTTCTTGTCATTGACTTCAGAAACAAGAGTTTGTCCATCTTGCTTTGGATTCTTTTTCTGTTATACACAACTCTAGAATTCATCTCAGTCTTGTTCCTGGCTGCTCTTCACTATAACGCACGATTTTCCAACTGTTTCTTTCAATTTTGTCAGAAGCAAATGCCGAGTGCTCTCCTTTGTACAATTGTAGTCTGTGTTAGGGTTGTTACCCTTGGAAATCAATGGCAAAAAACAAAGCGGCAGTTTGATACACAGATCTTGCACTTGTAGACAGTGCAAAGTGTTGTATTTCTGGAATAAAGTGCATTTGTGCTCCGACATTGCAGAATTCTTCCATGCTTTTCTTCCACTGGCAACTGATACTGTGGTTTGGTTGTCGATTAGGATACCTTTCTTCCTGTCTTTTTTTCTTTTTTCTTTTTTTTTTTTTTTTTTTTTGGCTTCTTTGGCTATTATCTTAGTAGCTGACCATCTCCTCCTTGTACGTATGTACAGAATATACCCAATGAGAGAGAGAGAGAGAGTGAGGGAGAGGGGGTGGGGAAGAAGGAAGGAGAAGGGACAGAGAAGAACACAGAGACAGAGAAAGCGACAGAGGGAGATAGAAACAGAGTGAGAGCAAATGAACTGAGAGCAAGAAAATGATTTAAAAGCTTCTAACACTGCATAACACCTAACCTACCGAGTGGTAGATTAGATCTGCCAGAGGGAGTACGATCATAAAGTGGACAACGTTCAAAATACATGACATCCACTTTATCATCAAAAATGACCCTCCTAGGCCTTGGGGCATGGGGGGTGGCCGCCTCAGAGGAGCGGTGAGGAGCAGATGTTCTCATGGTTAAAGTCTAAAAGAAAAAAAAAAAAGCCAAATACACTTTATCTTCAGGTGCACATGAGTCTTGGAATAAGATAAGTCAGTTTGTGTGTGTGTGTGTGTGTGTGTGTGTGTGTGTGTGTGTGTGTGTGTGTGTGTGTTCAATTTAACACCTTCCCACTTGATGACAAACGGACCGTGTGTGTGTGTGTGTGTGTGCGCGCGCGTGTGCGTGCGCGCACGCGTGCACACGCTCATGCAGGTGTATGTGTGTGCAAGCGTATGTGCGTTGGCATATGTGTGTGTGTGTGTGTAAATAATTTCCTTTTGTATATGAGGGGTTGTTGAAAGCTAAAGATAAATTCCTACTGGACTGTGTAATAGATATGAGCATGACAAACCAAAGAAAAGCATAATCATTTAACATTTTTGGTAATGTCAGTGGAGTCGATCTATCATGTGAAATATTAGTACCAGCCTTGTGCACTGTATTCTTTGCCCTTACTCGTCTTCAACAAGTTCATATTAGGAAATGTTCATTAAGAGTTTCCACACACACAGATGTAACATTTTTGCTGTATTTGCTTCAAAGTGTACTTAATGAAATGTATGAATTAAAGTTACTACCTCTCTAGATGTCAGACTTTCAAATCTGTCCAAGTCTTGGAATGGATGTCAGGATTTGGTTGTATACAATTGTCATAATACTGACTGTGTCTTTCAATAACCTCTTGAAACAGTTAAAGGATGCTCTTTTAATCAAAGTATAACATTCTAATAGGTCTAAGAGAATGTTCAGTGCAGTTCAGGCTGTTAGAACACCAAAATAAAACAGGAGGAATTATATCATCTTGGCAAACACTTGTCAATTTTTACTGCAGAAAAATTGCTGTTTGAATGTCCCTAAAGTATGTTTTAAATTCTTCCATAGACAATTGTCAACTTTTACTGTGCAATGATTCAAAGTCGGCCCTTTCTGCCTTACAGTCTTTAAATCCAAAAATCTGTTGCGAGACTATTACAGAAATTACTTTTGTGACGCATCTCCTATCGGTGATAAGAATAAATGTGACTTTAATTGATTTTCCAAATGAGAATTTACATAATTTTCTAAAAAAAAAATATGGTGAATCTTTTTTTTTTTTTTTTTTTTTTTCAATTCAGTATGGTTTGTGTCACAATTTGCCTTGGTTTGTTCCCATTTGGGAATGGATGGAAAGGACAGGTTGACATCTTTTCTTACTTTAGAATAGCAGATGTGTTTGACTGAATAGATTTAGTTGCTTTTATGTCGTTTGCTCTTATAGCAAATCTGTATCTTAATTTAGAGATACTTCATTTGTACTTTTTTTTGTTTTTTTTTTTTGTGAAAGTTCTTTAAAACGAATTTAAAGTTGTGCCTTCAATACTGCGAGCTGCTCTCTGAGCAGCTTGATCAACTTTCTCATTTATTGAAATTCCACAATGTGAGGGCACCCACACAAAGTCACATTTATTCTTATCACCGATAGGAGATGCGTCACAAAAGTAATTTCTGTAATAGTCTCGCAACAGATTTTTGGATTTAAAGACTGTAAGGCAGAAAGGGGCCGACTTTGAATCATTGCACAGTAAAAGTTGACACAATTGTCTATGGAAGAATTTAAAACATACTTTAGGGACATTCAAACAGCAATTTTTCTGCAGTAAAAATTGACAAGTGTTTGCCAAGATGATATAATTCCTCCTGTTTTAATTTTGGTGTTCTAATAGCCTCTGTTCTATGGTCATCTAACACTGAGCCATCTGTAAAAATTTTAAGATGGTCCTTCAATTGATTTTCCAAATGAGAATTTACATAATTTTCTACAAAAAAAAAATATGGTGAATCGTTTTTTTTTTTTTTTTTTTTTTTTTTTCAATTCAGTATGGTTTGTGTCACAATTTGCCTTGGTTTGTTCCCATTTGGGAATGGATGGAAAGGACAGGTTGACATCTTTTCTTACTTTCGTTAATGTTTCTTTTTTCTTCTTCTTCTTTTTTTTTTAGAATAGCAGATGTGTGTTGACTGAATAGATTTAGTTGCTTTTATGTCGTTTGCTCTTATAGCAAAATCTGTATCTTAATTTAGAGATACTTCATTTGTACTTTTTTTTTTTTTTTTTTTTGTGAAAGTTCTTTAAAACGAATTTAGTGATGGACACTTTTTGAAACTCGTTCAAAGGTAAAACTCCAATTTCATTGTAAGTCTCAATGTTATGTGTATGTGTGGAAACTCTAAGAGCAAGTTTATATGCTTTGCTGTCTACACTTTGTAACTTATCAAACAGATGCTGTGGAGTGCTGAAAAAGTCTTCTTGAGCATAAATCAATCTAGACCACACAAGAGCAGCAAACAGGGAGTGTTAAACTCTCTTTATCTGTTTCCCATTTTTGTTTGCTTATGATATTTAGAAAGTTTAAACTTTTCTTCTTGCTTCGTTCAAAATATGTTCAATATGTTGGTTTCATGAGTTTTTATGTTAGATCACTCCATGGAATTCAACAGACTGGACATTATTGTAAGACCAACCCATTCAGGGTAAACTGTAGAAGTCTGGATCATATCCAGGGTTGAAAAGCATTTTTTTTATTTATTTTTTTTTTGGCCAACAGTGTCAATCCATTTTATGTAAGAAACTACTGATTTTGCATATTCATGTCGATATTTGATCCTTATCAATTTAAGGATCTTAATGGGGTTTTTCTTTTCACCGTGACTTTCATCCACAGACATGTCATCAGCGAACTGTACTAAACTATCTTTGGATAAGCCTTACATTGTATAGATCTGCAATTAGGATATTAAATAAGATTGGAAATGATACTGATCCTTGTGGAAGACCCATTTCCAGTGTTCTAGTGTGGAATATGTATGCTCTATTCTTGTTTGAATAATTCTACTTTGAAGGAAAACTCTGATATAATTATACATGGTTCCGTCTATTCCAATAGTTTTCAGTTTATACAAAAGTCGTTTATAAATGCCTTTCTTGTTCGTACACTTTCCTTACGTCAAAGAAAGCTGCCAGGATGTTTTTCCCCCTTGCAAATTGTTGTTTAACATGTTGTGTGAGTTTCACTAGATGCTCTGTTGCTGATTGCCTTTCTGAAAACCAGCTTGATTCATAGGGATAATTGATGTTTCTTACAAAGTAACCTGTTTAGGACAATTCTTTCCATTAGTTTGCACATATGTGACATTAGGGCAACAGATGGGCGGTAGCTGTTCATGTTACTTCAAGGTTTTCCTTGTTTATGTACAGGAACTATGAGAGAAGGCTACCATAATGAAGGCAAATTGCCATCTTCCAGCGTTTTCGACTGAATACTGAAATAAAGCGTTTTACATCGAGTGGGACATGATGCAACATTTCACTAGAGATACCATCTAAATCCACCAATGATTTTTGGTTCCCAGATTAGCAAGACGTTCTTCTACTTGTTGAACTGTTATGGGAGCATTCTGGTACTGGTTTATTTACAGGGTCTGGATCGCTAAAATTTGTCGGTGGGCTTTCCTTCCTCTTACTTTCTGTGCAGTCTATTTTCTGTTGATAAACTATCTTTGCTGCATATGTCAACAAAAACTTCAGCCTTTTTTAAATTAGAAGGAAAATCAGAATTTGGAAGCTTGACTGGACATTTTCGAAAGTTTACTCCATTTTTCATTGTTCTTAAATTTCCCCCCCACTTGTTGAAAATCTTCACAATTTGTTATTTCATTCTTACAAATGTTAGACCAATATTGCCGCTTTCTTTTGCTGTGATGTTATCAAATTGACTTTTTGCTCTTCTTTATCTCAAGAAGCTTTTCAGAATGCTTTTCTCCTTTGCTTCATAAATATTCTCTTTGAGTTTGATGTATTTCTCCTTTTTCTCTTTTTCACATGACTCATTCCACCAGACATTACCTGCATGCTTTTTTAAAAACTTGATTGGCTGGTTTTATCATAGGTACTGACCAGTGTGTGTGTGTGTGTGTGTGTGTGTGTGTGTGTGTGTGTGTGAGAGAGAGAGAGAGAGAGAGAGAGAGAGAGAGAGAGAGAGAGAGAGAGAGAGAGAGAGAGAGAGAGAGAGAGCATGCCGCACATGTGTGCACAAAATACATGTTGAAGATCCGAAGGTTTTGTGCACAAATGTATATTATACGTGTTGAGACCCGAAGGTTTCGTGCACAAATATATTATAAGTGCTCAAGAGCTGAAGGTTTCGTGCACAAATGTATAAGTGCTCAAGAGCTGAATGTTTCGTGCACAAATGTATACGTGTTGAAGATCTGAATGTTTCGTGCACAAATGTATATATACCTGCTGAAAAGCTGAAGGTTTCAAAGGAAAACATTATTTACCAAAGAGGGTCGCAATGAAGAATATTGCAATGGTTGTCAAATCAAGGAATTGCTATTCTTTTAAATCATGTCAACATACACCCATTTTTCTGTTAAGTTAAATCTCATACCCCTTAACATTTTGTTTTTTTGTTTGTTTATAAAGTATACCTCTACTCTGTGTGTGTGTGTGTGTGTGAACGACTGAATTTCCTTGATATAACTTTGTTCAAAAGCAACACAAAGGAAAACTTGTGTCAAAATGCAGTATATTGCGTTCTACTATGAAGGGCCTATTTTGAATGGAACACCGTCAAGTTTGATCAAGTTTCAAGCTCTCTATACGTCTGTCAAAATGGACACACGTTGTGCATCTCTACCCTCATTCTGAAACATGTTTGGCTATTTCACTGCTTGGTGATGCACAAACCGACTGCATGTTATGTCATCCAAAATGACAAATATCAAAGGGAATTTGGGACTGAGCTTGAATGAAAGTCGAGAAAAACAGGGTGTTGCACTACTGAGGTGACTATAGACTATAAAATCGAAGAAAACTTGTTTCTTCAAATTTCCCAGGCCTGAAAAATGATTGTTTACATTTTCCAGAATGGAAAACACACAACCATCAGACACAACAGGTGGGAGGGATGGTCAAGAAGGGGACAGATTTTATTTTCCACATGCTAGCAACAGCAGCGGAAGTGATGGAGATGAGGCTTACAATACGCATGGTTTTTTTTTTTTTTTTTTGTTTTTCAAAATCAAACTTTTTCCCTTCACTCCACATCTTTCAAAGGCCATATTTTTGGCCTGAGCCTACAAATGGTACCTCCACATGTGTAAAAATCCAGACTCATACAATGTTGTCATATTTTGTGAACATTTGGCAAAAAAAAAATTGCATAAGACACTGAACGAAAAAAAAAAAATTTGGGAGGAACAAAAATATTGTGAGACAAAGTGTTTGAGCAGTAGTTGTACTTGTGGCATACATGGTGTTTGTGTGTTTCTACGACCAAAGTGCAACAACTGTCACCAACTCTTGCACCCAAACTCTTGATGACAATGGAACAACAGCAGGGACTACACATGCTGAAATACTGGGGGGAAAAAAAACTGGGGAGAAAGCCTGAATTTGTGCCAAAGTATGTTGATGACGGTCAGTTTTGAAAGAAATTTGCATTGGGACAAACCTTTCTTTTACAACTGGTACTACAGATAAGGACTGGTACTCTTTACTATCTACACTCTGCTGTCTGATGTCTGTAGATAAAAATGAAACATCACAGACATATTTTGTAGAGAATACACTCATTTTAGTTGAAAAGTACACCAATAGCATTTTTAGTGTAAACAGGTCTACAAATCAGTTTTGTGGATTTAACAGGTATATTGTAACATATGTGTGAAACTGCATCACCATAAAATGCAATGTACTAGATTGTCTAGCGTGACTTTGTATCATCTTTATATATCAGTATTTCACTGTCTAATATTTTGCCTACTTGTTAATCAACTTTTTTTTCTGCACATACTTTTTGTTTACCAATCAAAGTTTACTTTTCCATATAACATTCCTTGGGGGTTTTTCTTAGCGATGAAAATACATGCAGCATGGAAAACCTTTTTACATCATCAACAGGAGATAAGATGATGTTGCTGATACCCCACCCAACAATGAAGGGCAGTATCAGGTCATTAGACTGACAAGCAGTCAGGCCACAATGGCAAATGACAAAATGCAGTGAGAGCAAAGCAAAATGAAACCACGATAGGGCATATGGCCCACAGTAACAAGCCATGAGAATGTACATCGCACATCTAAGCCCAGCCTGTCCAAACAGCCTGAAGAGACATGTCTGAACAGTGTGAATGCCACACAGTGAGTAGCCCGGACATGACAAAATGGTCTGGAGTGACAAGCCCATCAGCAAATGGTCCATGAAAGGACGAATGGCACAGAATAACAAGCCTTGACAAGCCTAATGGCACAGAGTGACAGACTCAAAAAAACCCTAACAGACGGCCCACAGTTCAAAGCCATAAGCGAGCAAATGGAACCTCTTCGCACGCCTTAACAGGGCACATGGCATGGAGTGGTTAAGTCTTAGCTGTGCTACTATCAGCGTCATGGAGTGACAAGCCATACAAGAACAAATGGCACAGAGAGATCAGCCTTGACAAGTCCACTGAATAATAAACCTTGACACTAGTGACTGGACAAAAGACAGACATTTATGTCCTGACAATTCAAATAACCCTTTGTGATGCAGCTAGCAATGTTGTAACTAGTAAGCCACAATATGGTACGTTATCCCTATCTCAAACATTGCAATTGCAAAAAATGCGAACCATATGGAACAGCAAGGACAAACAGCTCAGGAGTGACAAGCCATGAAGGAGCAAAGATTCTAAGTTAATAAACTGCATGGCAAAGCAGTGTGACAACACAACAGGAAAATAGCCACCAACAAAACTGCATGACCAAGCAAATCTTCCACTAAAACCTGACAGAGCAAACAAGGCATGACAAGACACATGGTCCTGCACAACATACCACAATATGGCAAACCGCCAAGAAACGGGACCCAATGGGAAAACAGAAACAGAGCAATATACATCATGTCTATGATTAGCACAAAAAATTCTTTCCCAATCAAAACTGACCGACCCTAAATTTTGCCACAAACCCTAAACTTATTTGAAGGAATATGGAGAGTGGGATGGGGGTCAGGCACCCAGAAATTATAAAGAAAAAAAAAAATGCAAACAAAAACGAAATTATGAAAGTTATGAAAAGCACCAAACAGCAGATGACAAAATACAAATTCTTTCAGAAAAAACAAACAAAAAAAAAAAAAAACATGCCAGATGTAGTTTAAAAACCTATTGCTTACAAAAGTTTGTCACACTGGTAATGCGGAAGCAACTTGTTGCGCGCGCTACTTTCACACAATACATTGATAGTGATCCAATATAACATGCATGTGAATTATGCTGATCACTACTTGCACTTTCAGCAGAAAAAATAATTTATTCCAGTACTTTGCTCCCCGTTTCTCTTCTGCAACTCTTTAATCATAATGTTAATTTGAAGCACAATTACACACAAAAGCATTTCCATAATCAGAATCTTTTATAATTCAAGAAATTTCCATTTTCGTCTGTGACAGCTCTTATCCAAAAATTGCTTGCTTATCCAGTTTTGAAGGCAAAAAACACACTGTTCCTACTCTGAATTTATCAGTATAGAAAAGTGACTCTGTTAGAGCCTCTTGTGAACTTTTTAACTGTATCCTTTGCTAAAGTTTTGGTAAGCATAAGAGAGCTCTTTCCAAAAAGGTTGAGCTTGAAAGAAAGTTTGGGGGGTTTTTGGACTATAAAAATTCAATAAATCTATACCTGGACACAGTATTTCAAATTCAATTGTTTTCCATTTTGGGTTGGCAGTACACATCTTTTTAATCCAAGTCATCTTTAGAGCTTGTATCTACATCTCGAATTCCAAAGCCTCCATTTTTGATGTTGTGCACTGTATATTTTCTTTTAATTCGATGTCTTTTTGTGTTCCATACACACAAATTCGAAACAAACACTTCTTTCCTTCTTTTTACCTGAAGGGTTTAGACAAGCGTATCCACAGGGATATAAGCTTAGAAAGTATTGTGATTTCAGCACAGCAATCCTGCCCAGGGTGTACATCATCTGTTTAGACCAAATTTCATAACTTCACTGATGCTATCACTAGTATCTGTTTCTCTTTCATATTACGTTCAGTCACTTCTGACAAATAATTTGAAAACCATATATGCGAATGTTTAAATCTGGGGGGATTCTATATTATTTTCTTTTCTAGTAAAACGTTCTATTTTTTGCTGTCCTGACCAAACATTGTAAGCTCTTTTTTTGTTTTTAATTCAGTTTCAGTCCAGAAATTTCTTTTCATTCAGAGATGGCTTCAAAAACCTGGTAAACATTGTGTCATCAGCAAACTGGGTAATGTAAAATCTGTGTTTCCTACTTGAATGCCTTTCATATTATTGTATTCTCAAACCCCACAGGCTAGTACTTCTGAACACAAAATAGATAGATATAATATCATATATAGCAAAATTCAGTCCCTTGACAACAGCCCCTTTGTATTTCCTGGCTCCGAGATATTTTCCCATTAACATACAATCTTATGTTTTTATAAAACTAAGAGGCTACGATCAAGCTACACAACTCCAAATCCGAATGCTTTCAGAACTGGTTTTCATATATTCCCCATAAAAACGCACCAACACAGCCACAAATTCTAATATGACAGACTGCCACAGCCTAAACTGACAAGTCACTTTAGTTATGCACATGGTCCCTATCTAAGTAAAAGGATACTTTCTTTTGTTTCTTACAAAACAGGAACCACAGGTATAACAAAGAGAATAAAGAAAGTCCTTTGAAAGATAATACATGAAGATCACACAGGGTTGTACCTGGCAAACACACAGGAGACAGTCTAAGAATTTTCAACTTTCGTTAAGACATCTACAAGCCATACAAGGCAGTCTTGATCTACAAGCAATGATGGGACACTAGCAACAAGCCGTAACTGGACAACTCAAACCTCAGGAAAGACCTAAAGGGACAAAAAACCTCAACCAACTGACCATGATATGGCAAATAACACAACGAGAAGCCTTAATTGTAACGTGAACATAAACTGACATTTTGTGACAGGGTAAAAATGGTCTGATCCAACAAAAAGCCAAACTGTAACGGGGCAAACTACAGAACCAGATATCACAAAAGAGCAGTCTATACAGATAACCTGAGGCAAGCCATGACAGAGAACCAATACAGTCCAAAACCACAACATGCAAACAGCACAGACTGACAGACCATAAAATGGCCAAAGACAACCATAGTGGCATTTCTGAACAGTGACTTAAACTGAGACGGAGACCAGCAAAGATTAACAATTGTAACTAACCACAATGTTCAGGGCAATGTTATAATGACAACTGAGTGAACACCCATGAACAAGCTGCGCCATCCCACAATCTGGTACAGTGGTAGTCTAGACTGATCAGCCAAAATTGGGCACCAACACAGACACAATCCTCAAGTTAAAACGACAGCCCAGATCCACAAGCCATAAAACAGCGAACCACCATCACTTCAAGGTGGCCTTGACCAGCATGCCATTACGACACTGACTCATCCACAGCCCAAAAGACACAAAAGGGCAAACAATCCCAAGTCAAGTTGTGACAGCAGAAATCACTCAAAGCCCAAGCGAAAATGGTGGTTGCTAATCTGATTTTCATTATCCCTCAGCCCAAAGAACCACAACCAATAGTACAAACTGTCCTGAGCAGTAAAACGAGATTGGCCCTAAACAAATCATGACAAGCAGCACAGTTTGACGAGCTGCCCAACAGTTCCCCATCACACAGTCACAGGGCAAATCAGGTGAGGATGAACAAGCTATAGGTCACGGTGTATAGGGCAAACAATGAAGCAAGTTCAAGTGATCTAACCTAGTCATAAAACAAAACGGTACTGACCAAATGACCTTTAGATCTAATAGCACTGGGCAAACACTAAATCTTGAAAGCGGTACGAACACCCACGGAGAAGTAAACAGCAAACGCACCATGGTATGATAAAACAGCACAGGGCAAATAATAAATCTGGCATGGACATGGCAAATGCTAACTCAAGTGGACAAATAAAATGGCATAACTGACAAGCCTTGCAAAAAAATACAACAGTTTAAAACGACAACAATAAACATGCCAAGATAACACAGGCACAACAGAATGATACCAGGCAAACGCGAAAAAAGGAAAAAAAATGGCACAGCGTAGACGTACAAGTGTGAAGTAAAAACAGCATGGAATTTAAGTAGAAAATCGCACGATATGAATTTTTTTTTAAAACACAAAAACAACATTACTTTTCAAACAATTTCATTTCAATCCAAACATGGTGCAAATGTACATGAAGTAAAAATTTTCAGACAAGGATAGATCGGGTGGGGAATAAGTGTCTGATAGAAAAAGTTCAGACAAAGAGAATCTGGACAGGTCAAGGGGAGGCAGTGGGGAAACAAAAGGAACACGAGAAAGGCAAGGGAAAAAAAGTGCGTCCACAAGTCTGTGTGTGTGTGTGTGTGTGTGTGTGTGTGTGTGTGTGTGTACCTGCTTGAAAGTCATTAAGAGACACTGAGAGATGAGGGCAGGTCCTACTTTTAGTTTCAGCAAGTCTTGTATATATATTCAATATCTTGAATTTCAAGACCTTTCTTTAAAAAAGTGTTCACTCTTCTTTCATTTTTTTCTAACATCCTTATTCCTTTCCTACTCTTGTGAATGTCTGCAGTTTAGATTGACAGGTCAGCCTCTAAAGCACTTTTAACTTGTTCTGAACGGCCTTCACTAACACAAGTCGCATATCTGCCATGCTGGAGTATACCCGCTGAATAAAAACCATATTTTGTAATCAAGCCATTATGATGTGGCAAAATGGTGAAGGGCTAATTTCCATCAAGAACATGTTAAAACAGCATGGGCAGAAGTCAAGCCAAAAAGTGACAAACAAGTAAATGATGAAACAAGCCACAATGTGACAAAATGGAAAAGAGCAAATGACTGACCATAAGAAAAAAATATATGGCAAAACAGAAATGACAAGTTTTAAAACAAAACAAAAAAAAAAACTGCACTCAACGTAAGACAATCTATGATATGGCAGAACTGTGCTACTATGGGCCGAACTATAATGCAACAAAAACGCAGAGAACAACACACCAAAGGGCCAAAGCCAAGTCTTACAATCAAGACAAAACAGCGAAGAGTGAACCATACTATGGCAAAAACGGGGTAAATGACAACACGATCCATAATATGTAAAACGATGTATGGATAAATCTGCCATAATTCAGCAAATCAGTGAAGGGAAAAGGACAAGCCAAAATATGATATCGCAAACTGCGGACATGTCATCATATGGCATTAACATGAATTGTAAGATGCAAAATGGTGGTACGGGCGGATGAGCAAGGCAAAACAGTTACAGTCTATACGACATCAAATCGGCGAAAGTAAGTAAAACCACGGAAATTAATGTGGTGTTGCTGCCAACATTCTGGAAATCCAGTTTCTGTACTTTCAGCCAATGTAATACTAGAACCCATTTGAGGAGTAAAAAAAAACGCAAAACAAAAAAAAAAAAAAACAAACAAACAAAAAAAACAAAGAAAAAAAAAAAAAAAAACATGCTCATTGTACTACAACAAAACATGACACACAAAACGAAAACAGGGATAAGCACTCAGACCTGTCTACCCTGCAACTATCACGGGTGTACTATTCAACAGAAATGAGTGTATTTTCCACAAAAAGTGTGAATAAATCTTCCAAATTTGTGTAAAAACCGCAGGCGGGGAGGGGAAGAATTTCAATGTTTTATCTTCCAAATTTCTGTGAAAGGAGGAGTAGCAGGGAGGTGGGAGTGGGGAAGGGAGAGAGGAATTTTGTTTTACTTTCACCTGCAATCAAAGAACAGAGAGGACACCTATTCTCCAGTAAGGTAAGGTAAGGTAATGTTGCTTACAAATACTGTTATAGACCAGCCGACCGCAAAGGGCCATATTAAAAGGCTGTCACCAAGTTGAAGACAATTCACAAATCATCATTTATTCTCTCAACTCTTTAAAAAACACATCTTCTAAAAACCCACCCGAAATATTGTGAAAAATCTTTCCACTGTAAAATCTTAGATTCAATGAAAAATGTTAATCTCTTTCAAGAATTCAATGATCACATCAGGTGGACCATTACCTATCTTCCAGTAACTATGGTAGACATAGGATCTTCCAACAAAAATTTCAAATCCGATTCACCCACATACAAATTAATTCTCTCTTACCGTTCTTCTTACTTTTCTGGCCCCCCACCCCCACCCCACCCCCATATTTCATACTTGTCACAGAGACCCAGCAAGGGCAATTTTGTGTGCAAAAGTTAATGATAATTGTTGCTCTTTGGTCAACCCACACAACAGAACACACCACGTTTACACTTGGCCAATGCAAGTACTGCTCAAGCACTTAAAAAATCTTTTTACCCCGACATATTTTCTTGGTTTGTCGAATTCATACTTTCGCCAAACATCTACCAAACACAGCAGTCATACAGATAAACAGGGTCTGTATACTATACATAAAGAAGGCAAAAGGAGGAAGAGATAAATAACGCGAGTGAGGAGTGAAAGGAGCCTGAGTGAATAGGAGTGAAGGTATCATTTTATACTAAAGACCGACACATTTCAGACTCTGAAAATGTCTACTCTGATTTCCTTTTAGTTTTAAGACAGTATGACAACACTGGCACAGAGTTCGAAGTTATCATCCTGTTTAAAGCCACAGACATGAAACAATAACCCTTTTCCACCTGGAGCAATTTTTTCTCGATGTCAAGCCTCCATGCCGAATCCTTTTTGATAGTTTTTATTTGGGAGCAAAGCTAGGGTATAAGTTACCCAAGGCATCGGGAAACCCAACGGCTTGTCAATATTCCTAGTTAACTAGCATTGGGAAATGCAATCTGTACCTTGTTCAGGTGAGGAACTGGCTGTGTGCTTGTCTCGCACATTTGCCAGGTGACCAGAACCAGCAATAGTTCAGTTTTTCACATCATTTAAAATGTTCAGGATTTGTGTACTTCTGACGTTTCACATGAAAAGCATTCTGCCTTTTTCTCCCCTATTAAAAAGTGACTCTGTGTGTGTGTGTGTGTGTGTGTGTGTGTGTGTGTGTGTGTGTGTGTGTGTCACTGTGTGTGTGTGTGTGTGTGTGCCTGTTTCTGTGTTTCCTTTTCTTAAACTCATAAACTGGTCCTTGTTGAATAATGGTCTCCCATAGAACTGGATACTTCACTGGTGTGGACACGGTGGTGAATACACTGAAAATCTGCATTCTTCTGACACACAAACTTGATTGGTCTTCTTTGGACTTTTGAAATGCAACAGCAAAGGTTGATAGTTTGAAGTTTTGCGATCCAAATGGGGTTAAAAAAAAAAAAAAAAAAAAAAAAAAGAGCCCTGCCCTGCAGAAATTTCACCTAATATCAGATTTCTAGAGTTCAATCTCTGCAACTGAAACTGAAACTCGGTCTACCATCACTGTATAAAAACTGTTGTCAGTCTACTGGCATTACATCAGTCTCTTTGGGCAATGTTTCTAGTTCAGTGGGCTGTGGCAGCTGGATTTTAAAAAATTGTCACTGTATTCCACCTTGTTTTGGCCATTTTAGCCATTTTCACTTTAGACTGACTGGCATATTTCTTTGCATTTCATTCCTGCCATATTGAAAACAACTCTAAGGATAGTGAAACTATATACACACCAATGAGCATTTTGCTTCTGAACCATTACACAAGTTCACAAGCTCTTACTTTCTTCCTGTACATGACTGTCAATTTCAGTACGTTGTTTATTCACATTATATGTGATGTGAAATGCTGAACATGTTAATATGAAGTTGCCTGGAGTCAAAGCAAACAAGAATCTGACTGAATGCTATTAACAAAAGAAAACATTGGAAATGGAGGATGCCTACGTTTTGACAACCCATGGCAGCAGCATGTTTCACCATGCCCATTGTGCAACCTTTCCTTCCCTTCCCAATTCTTCCTGTGAAAAAATTAAAAAACTGCCATCTATGGAGCTAAAATGTTAGCAGGTGCACACTCTAAAGTTTGTGACGAAGCTGTATTAATTCAAATTTGAAACTGCTCATCCATCACATACATGCCTACCCCTAAAAATGAATTTCAGAAGCACTGAAAATTTCAGTAGCACGGACTCAGGATCAGAAGCATTCATTTTTTTTCTTTTGAAACAATTTGTGGAAAGAGTTGGTCCAGGTGTCATAATCAGCTCAACCTATATATGCATAGAATAAAACAAAACTTTACCGCCACATTTTAATTACAGAAAATGCACCATCACAAATCATGCACTTTGCTTTTGAATCGTCAGAGTCCAATTTCACAATGAAGGGAAATTTGCCTTGTATTTGTCCTGGAACTTCTGTGACGGCTGACGCTTTTTTGATGCAGGTTCATCGGCATCACCAGTTGGCACATCCATACTCTTTCTCTGTTTATCAAAACTTCAATTACTTACGATATCCGGTTTAGTACTTCTGCTTTCTAAAGCATCGTTTGCTTGAATAACTGAGTTTAATGTCCCTGTATAGCAGAAGCCGTTGGAGACATACGCTATTCGTCTGCTTGATGAAGACGGGGCTTTACGCCCTTTTTACCATTCAGTGTTCTGCTTCTGCTTTCAAAAGCATCGTCTGCTTCAACTTGCGATTGTTTCAAATAAATTTTGTTGAAAAATCTTTTTACCCTAACAAAAAAAAAAAATTTCCATAATCACCGTAGCTACTTTTTTTTTTTTTTTTTTTTTTTTTTTTTAATTGATTACCATGAGCAAATCATCATGAAAGTTAAAACAAACAAAACAAAAAAAAAACGAGTGGAACTTGATAATGGTCAGAACACCGAAAAAAAAAACAACAACCAAGATCAGGAGATACTGTGCAAAACCTCTTTAGGGTTCTCAGCATTGTGGCTAGTCTGAGCAAAATTTGCTCCAGCTGGAAATGAAGTGCTGTGAGAGATGACTAAGAGAGAGAGAGAGAGAGAGAGAGAGAGAGAGAGAGAGAGAGAGAGAGAGAGAGAGAGAGAGAGAGAGAGAGAGAGAGCGAGCGAGCGAGAAAGCAAGCGGGGAGAGAGAGAGATTCAACAAAACTTGAGAGTGAGTGAGAGTGAGAGGAGCACGTCACTTTTGTTCACTGACCTGCTGTGCAGAAGCAACGCGCAAAGCAGGAAACCAGGGCAGCGGGAACGAGCACAAGCCCCAGCACCACAACAGCACCAGCCCGAAGAACCAAGACCGGGACCAGACGCACGGCAGGGACCAGAGAGCAAAAGCTGCAAGACAAACTGTGACTTTACACACTTCTAACTATAAACACCAAAACTCACAGTTTACAGAATAGGTTCCTCAAGTCATCAAAATTATGTCTGTCTTTTCACTAAACTATAGATGCAAGTTCACAAAGCTTTACTTTTAATGGTTCAGGTTCAGGTTCACTGGGACAATAGCTTCTGCAATTATAGCCAGAACTGGCTTTACATGTCCCTTCTATGTGTTATCTCGTCTTTGTACAGTTAGGTCTTTTAACTCGCTCAAGTCTTTATTTATTATATTAAAAATAAATAGTCTTCAATAATATACTATCATCGATAGAGCTTTCGAAAAGATTAGTATTTTGTGCATGTTTAATGTTAGGGGTTGATTTATTCCAAAGATTTGTTACTCTGTTACTAAAAGAAAATTTGCTGAAGTTAGTGCGACAATATTCATGATAAATTTTATCCACACTATTTCTGATAGTACCAACTCTTGATGCAGTAAAAAAAAATTTTGAAATAACTTAATAAGATATTGTCAGCACAATATTTTATAAACTTAAATCAATCGCCCCTCACTCATCTTGTTTTTAGGGTAGGCAGTCCAAGAGCTTTTAACCTCCCTTCATAGGGATGATTTTGTATATTCTTTACAAGCTTTGCTGCTCTTCTTTGTACTCTTTCCAAAGCAGCAGACAGCTTTCTTTAATCAAAGATACTAAATTGTATTGCCATATTCCAAATGTGGTCCAACGAAAGCTTTGTATAGTTCTGTTAAGTATCTTTATCTATGTGAATAAAAGTACGTTTAATTATACCAATCATTTTATTAGCTTTATTTATAGTTTTGAATATATATATGCTTATCGAATACCAGGCCAGAATCAAAAGTGACACCAAGATCTTTTTCATAATCACATGTTGAAATACCTGCTTGCTCACCAGATTACTGTTTAGCACGACGCACTTGTCTGCATTGAAATGCAAGTTCCATGTGGTAGACCATTCGGATAAGTTATCAATATCATTTTTGTAATGTATTATAGGTTATATTGTAAATTTTTGTATCGTCTGCAAATATTTTGCAAATACTTTCCACCAAGTTTGGCAAATCATTTTTTAAGTATTGTAAATAATATGGGACCCCAAATACTGATTACTCCCTGATGGTATACCACTTAGAACTTCCGTCAAATCTGAATATGAACTTCCTGCTCTGACTCTTTGCTGTTTTTTTAGTTTTAAACAATCCCTTATCCATGTATGCACTCTACCTGTAATTCCATATGCTGATAATTTCACTAAAAGCCTCTCATGGGGAACAGAATCAAAAGCCTTTTTAACGTCTAAATACATTGTTGCCATTATCTAAAAAAGTTTTCTTAAATCCTCCATGACAAGTAAAAGTTGTTTTACACAAGATCAATGTTTACGGAAACCATGCTGGCATTCTGTGTATAAATTGTTCGAGGTCAAATTATCTACGATACCATCCCGTACAATCAATTCCATTATCTTACAATTGATGTAAGACTAACTGGCCTATAATTTCCAGGATCTGTCCTAGTACCTTTTTGAAATAAGGCTGAACATTTGCAGACTTTGATCTTTGATCTCTGATAATAAATTGAAAATAGTTACCCTTTGGGTAAAAGTGATCACTTGATTTTAACATTTGAATTGTACCTTCCCAAAGAGAAGACTAAAGAAAACCCTAAGTATAAATTTAATTTACAGAAATGAGACTATAATAAAATGCGGGAAAATGTTTTCAGAGAGTGTCAACTCCTTGCTTACAAATGACGAGGATGTAGAGGTAATGTGGAATGTTTTAAAATGTGAAGTTGTAAAATGTATGGACGAATGTATTCCGAAGACTAAATGTAGCCAAAACAAAATGATTCAACCACTTTGGATGAATGACAAAGTACTTAAATTAAGATTAAGAAGATATATAACCTTTTTCAAAGGTATTTATTGACGAAAGATAGGAAAGATCACAGTAAATATGCAAAAATGCAAAATAAGAGCAAAAATGAAATCAAATCAACAAGAAAAGCTTGTGAACGTAATATAGCAGAACAATGTAAAGAAAATCCAAATGTTTTTGGAAATATGTGCAAGAATGTACAAAAGTAAACACAGGGGTTAATACTCTAAATGATGGTAAAGGGGGGATGGCTGAGTCAGATGTGGAGAAAGCTGAAGTTTTGAATGAGTTTTTGGCAAGTGTCTTTGCTAATGAAGATACAAACAACATACCTGATCTCACTGAATGTAGAAAATCTAATGGAATTTCAGTTACAGATATAATAATTACTCCAGCTGCAGTCGAGAAGAAATTGTTTGAATTGAATCAATCTAAAGCACGGGGTATTTTATTACCACCTAAAGTCCTAAAGTAAGGAGTTAGCTGTACCACTCAGTAAGATTTATAATAAATCATTAGAGACAGGAAAATTACACCTCGATTGGAAATCGGCAGAAGTTACTGCTATTTTTTTAAAAAAAGGTCAAAATCTGAGCCAGGCAACTATGTCTGGTCAGCTTAACCTGTATTGCATGCAAAGTGCTAGAATCCATCATAAAAAGAGATGTCACAGTATCTCACTCCACTGACAATAAATTGTTTGCAGTATGCCAACATGGCTTTCGTAAAAAAAGGTCTTGCATATATCACAACTACTTGAAGTTATGGAAGATTTAGTTACCATGCTAGAGAATAAGTGCTCTGTTGATATAATTTACCTTGATTTTCGTAAAGCTTTTGATACAGTTCCGCATGAGATTATTGAAAAAAAATGGAAGCATATGGTATAGCAGGCAGGCAAGTTGCTAAACTGGACAAGAGATTTTCTTGTCAAATAGAAAGCAAAGAGTAAGAGTGGGCAAATTGTATACATGTCCACAGAGAAAGATGTTATGAGTGGTATTCCCCAAGGGAACATTTCAGGACCTGTATTGTTTACTATTTTTATGAATGACCTTCCAGATGAGGTGAATAGTTTTTGTAAAATTTTTGCTGACGATACAAAAATATAAGACAAATCAGGTAACTGTAACAGTTTGCAAGAAAATTTAAATTGCCTCCAAGACTGGTCAGACACTGGAATCTGCATTTCAATGTTGTAAAATGTAAAGTTTTGCATGTTGGCAAAAACAATCCGGAACATGAATATAACATGGAAATGGTTGGTGGAATAGGCTGGTACAGAAATGTGAGGAAGAAAAGGATCTTGGTGTAATCTTTGATAAAGATTTACCTTTCGTTACTCATATTCAAAAGAGTATAAATAAAGCAAACCAAATGATTGGATTAATAAAAAGAACTTTTATTTACCTAAACAAAGAAATATTTCTGAAATTAGACCACATCTTGAATCTATATGGCAATATAAATCTGGTACCCACACTTGAAGGACAATCAATAGCAATCAAAAGACTACAGAGAAGAGCTACTAAAATCTTGCAAAAAATGTACAAACATGTCTTATACAGATAGAGATTAAATTACTTAAATTTGCATTCTTTAAAAGGTGTCTATGTATCAGAGGGGATTTGACTGTAAAGTGTTCAAACATTCACCAACAGACAGACATACTGCGGGACTATTTTTTTTAAGCTGTTAAAACAGAACAAGAAATTCGGAAGGGTAAGATATTTGTTAAGCAGTGTCATACTAACATGGGGAGATTCACATTCAGTAATAGAGTTACTGCTAACTGGAACAATTTGCCAATTACACTTAAATTTGCTAAAAATACTAATGTTTTCAAGAATTTGCTGGACAAAGACTTGAATTTTAATGTACAGTTTAGAAGCTTTGATGAATAGGCCTAAGTAGGAAAATTTATTTAGCATGCATTTCAACCCTGTTATACAAGAGGGGACATTTAAAGGCTTACTGGCCTACATAAATCACATCCCTACCACAATACTACTACTACTACAGACTTCCAATCCATAGGTACCACACCTATTCAACTGACTTGCTAAACAAAATACTGAAAGATAATGCTAGCTCATTATATAACTGCTTATGAACTCTTGCATGGATCGTATCAGGTCCACAGATTTATTTGGGGTTATATTTTCCAGCCTCTCTCTGACTGCACTGGGTGTAATACTCATGTCATTTACGGTGACTCCACTGGACCTTGAACCAACTTCCAGAATAGGAACATTACTGGTATCTTCTTTTGTGAACACACTTGAAAAGAAGTCATTTAATTTTTAAAGTATTTGCCTTATCTTCATCTGACACTGCTAAACCACCATCTTTTCAACCTTTTGTTTTCAGTGGACTAATGCTGAACATGTAATGCTGAATGACACGATTAGGATAAAACTGACTACGAAACTGCAAACACAATTTTATTTCTAAGACTAACTTGAGTTAACCTGAAAGTCTTGTCCTATGAATCTAGTATTCTACGTCTACCTGACACACAAATAGGTCTTTGATTGTCATGCACAGTTAAAGGGTCAGCGAGCCAATATGGCGTCTTGCAATCTCGGAAATTCAAAATGCAGAAAATGACTCCGGGTAAACAGCTGATTCAAAGCGATTATATCTATGTGTGTACACGGTAAACGCTTCTCACAAACAGCATGCTATTGATGTATACTAAAAACTGCTTAGATCTAGATCAGCTTCGCCACCCTACTAACCTGTCCACTGCAAAAGCGAAGCTGGGCTGCGGAAACAAGGGGCAACAGCAGCGACCAAGCACTCAGGCAGGCAGCGACAGCAAAAGAACGCTGGCAGCCACAGAACACAGTACCAACAGCAGAACTGCTAAACGTAGGTACAACAGACTGCGGTCGCAAAACAAGAAAAACACTGGCACTGGCTAAACCACAGAAAAAAAAAAACGGTGGTACCAGGCACAAAAATCCGCAAGGCTGAAAGAAGCCAAACACGAAAACACGGCAAGGCGGAAATGACGTTGGGATTTCAAAGTAGCCAATCCCCTGAAAAGGCCGCGGCCACAAAGCGCATTGATTGGTCAGTCTGGGTCAGGTGATAATCGAAGAAAATTTGATTGGTCGAGCCAAAGGGTGCCGTAGCCCTCGAGTTGCGCAACACTGAGCGCTATGCACGCTCCAAGCACGTGCCGTAATGGTAGTGAAACAGCAGGTTAAATAGATGGAGATGGTACGTTAAGAAAAACACCTGAGAATAATTTAAAACTTGATGCTCAAGAAATTAATTCGTTATTAAATAAAAATGCGTGAACAATGAACACCTTCCAGTGAAGTATGAAATCTCACCGTGTCCACGATATTTGCCAGCTGTAATATTATACAAGCTTCGACTGAATTCGTGGAAACCCAAATTTTCCCAGAAGGTAGCATGTCATTGTTCAGATGCTCAATCAGTGGACCATATTCTTTTTCATTGTTCAATAGTAACTCCATTGTACAAAGAATCGAACGTGGATGTGATTGTACATGATTCTAATCAAAAACAATGACCCACAAACCAGATATTGTGCAAATAGCATTTAAGTGCTTTACATGCATCAAATCAGTATTCTGGAAACGTTTCCTTTCCTCTTGCTCCTTTCTTTTTGGATAGTCTCATTAATATCACCTAGTGTGTACAGAATCTAAATTAAAGGACTCGCTCACACGTGCCACAGCATTCGCCTGTAATGCAACCCCCCACCCCCCCCCCCCCCCCCCCCCCCCCCCACCAAACTCTCTTTCTCTCCTGATGTTTTCTAAAAAAAAAAAAAAAACCCTTAACAAATGCACCAGTAGATGTTTGTATATGCATACGGGCACACACACACACAACACATTCCTGAATCCACACCTGCAAGTCATGTTGTATTGGATACCGTTCAATGTCATGTGTTGTACTGGATGCCATGCATGTCATGTGTGTATTGGATGCTATGCATGTCATGTGGGGTGTATTGGATGCCATGCATGTCATGTGGTGTGTACTGGATGAATGATAACATGTGGTGTGTATATTGGAGCGCAAGTGCATGTCGTGTGGTGTGTATTGGACATTGGTGGCCATGTGGTGTGTATGGGTGATGCATTGGGCCATGGCATGGTGTGTGGTGGTGTTATTGACATGCCATGCAGTCTGGTCATTGTGGTGGTGCATTGGATGCCATGTGGTGGTGTATGGGATGGGATGCCTGGCATGCCATGTGGTGTGTATTGGGATGCCATGCATGTCATGTAGTGGGTGTGGATTGATGCAATGGCCATGTCATGTCATGTGGTGGCGTATTGGATGCCATGTGGTGTGTATGGGATGCCATGCATGTCCATTACTGTGGTGTGTATTGGATGCCATGCATGCCATGTGGTGTGATGGGATGTCATGCATGTCATGTGGGTGTGTATTGGATGCCATGCATGTCATGCGGTGTGTGTATGGGATGCCATGCATGCCGATAATGTGATGTGTATTGGATGCCATGTGTGCATCATGTGGTGTGTATTGGTCCATGCCATGCATGTAATGTGGTGGTGTATCCATATGGATGCCATCAAATGCATTAACATGTGGCCTGGTGCGTTGGATGCCATGCATTTCATGTGTGGTGTGTATTGAATGCCATGCATGTCATGTATATAGGATGCGGCCTCGCATATCATGTATTGGATTCCATGCACGTCATGTTGTATGTATTGGATTTCCATGTTCATGTTGTATTGGAGGCATGTCATGTTGTGTGTATTGGATGCCATGCATGTAGTGTGTGCCCGGGGTGTCATGCTTGTCATCTTGTATGTTTGACGCCATGTATGTCATCTTGTGCATGGTTGATGCTACATGTTACACCTTGCTTGTGTTTGATGCTATGTGATGTCATCCTGTTGTGTTCGACTCCAGGTAAATCATGCTGTATCTGTTGGACAGCCATGCAAGTAATTAAAAAATTTGTGTTGTCGCCATGTACACCGCCCATAATATTGTGTCCGTTTGTTGCGGGGATCATGTTGCTCATATTGAATGCCATGGCAATGCATCGTTGCCGGGTGTATGTGCATGTTGGACGTCATGCATTCTTTGTTGTATGTCCTACGCATATTAGGCCACCCTCCATGGCACGGTGGACATCTGGTGTATACATATACCATATTAGTCCTGGATGCCATGTGTACCGATGCATTTTGTCTGCTTGCATCATATGTTTTACATATGCACGTACTCGATGCAAATGAAGTGTCATTCACTCTCTCGTCTTGTATTTGAAATGCCTCACCCGGTTGTCGTTAAGTTATGGCCCAGAATAGATCACACACATCAGAACATAATTATTTCAACCTTGGTTTCAACAAGGCATATGAAGTTGGTGTGGTTTCAGTGATGATGATGTGTACTTATTTCTAAGTGTTGGGGCAGCGAGTTGGAGCATTTGTTTGGGTTGATAAACAGAATAGGGTTTTCAGATCATTAGTTTTCTGGAAACATAGCCGCGATGCCTTGCAGTTGTCTCACAGAAGTCTGGAAATTACCACCACTGGTTTTGTTATGGTGTTCATCCACATTTTTGTGCAATTTGCTCATCCTTTCAACACTTGGTCAGTGCAACACCTGCTATGAGACGAGTTGCTGATGGACAAGGTCTTGCATGGTGTGTGTGTGTGTGTGTGTGTGTGTGTGTGTGTGCGCATGCACACTTGCACGCAACCAGGAAGTGGACAGATCACATGTGTTGTCAATAAAGTATTTGAAAGCAACATGGCGCAGTGGTCAGCGTTGTGGATTCCACAACAGAGAGGTTTAGTTTGAATTCCATTGGAAAACATTTAGGAGTGGATTTGCACCTCGTTCTTCGCCCCAACCAGCTCACTACCCATGAGCCGAGTTAGCTAGGGGCTCAGTGGGAGGACTGGAGGACCACACAGCTGAGTTTTATTCACTTAATTGATGCGCGTTTCCGAGTTTTGCTCAAATTTCCTGACCCAACACCGCAAGTGTCAGTGTACATATGGTTAACTCCCGGGAGGCATTATCTGGCTTCTGAGTGCACTGGGTCTACATCTGTGATAGGCAAACTGGTGCCACAAACAGCTTTTTTTGTGTGTAATTATGGACATGAAATTGTCTCAACACAGGAGTTAAAGTAAACTTTGTTTTTTGCTGTTTTTCTTTGCCATCATCCGACTGCATATACAGAATATGCGCTGGAGCTGTTGGGAGTATTGCACATGCCCCAGCGCTTGTGATTATTAATCATCAGTTATAGTTTTGTTAGACAGAGCAGAATGGGTAGAGAGAGGAGATAACAGGGCCATGCTTGGTGGTGGTATGCTTGCATGTGGTGCAATGGTGCAGTTAATTACGACTTTAGTTTTGTAAGTAATGAATTACTCTGTTACATGTGTGTGTTTCTGTTTTACTGTGTGTTCTCTTAGACAACGTTCAAGATCAAAAGGCCTACAGCAATCTTTAGTTACATAAATGTTAATTTGATTTATTCGTTTCTTCCGGTGTTGGTTTAGTGATGAGCATGCATTAGGCATCAGGTACATGGACTAGCTTGGAGAATTCTTTTCTGAGGATGTTTCCTTGTTTGATCTGTGTCTGGAGTCTGCATTTGTGTTAGATGACACGGTGCCATATGAAGCAATCATTTGGAGATTTGGCCTATGACTGTTCAAGATGGAAACAAATGTAAACTTTCTCGCTTGTCATTCCCTTTTCAGAAAGCATGAACAACATAATCTTGTCATGCTGGTGGTTTATGTTTTTATGTTGTTTGTCATTTTCTTTCTCTGAAAGCATGAACACCATATCTTCTCATGCTGTATTTAGATTTTATTGTTGTTGTCATTTTCTTATCAGAAAGCAGGGAACAACATACCTTCTCAAACTGTATTTAGATTTTGATTTTTGGTCATTTCTTTCTCAGAAAACAGGAACAATATATCTTCTCATGCTGTATTTAGATTTCTTGTTCGTCATTTCTTTCTCAGAAAGCAGGAAACAATATACCTTCTCACGTAGTATTTAGATTTCTTTTTTGTCATTTCTTTCTCAGAATGCACAAAGAACATATCTTATCATGCTGTATTTAGATTTTCTTGTTCGTCATTTCTTTCTCAGAAAGCATGAACAATATACCTTCTCAAGCTGTATTTAGATTTTTTTGTTGTTGTCATTTCTTTCTCAGAAAACAGGACAAACATATCTTCGTCATGCTGTATTTAGATGTGTTGTTTGTCATTTCTTTTGCAGAAAGCACAAACGACATATCTTCTCATGTTGTTTTTTAGATTTTCTTGTTTGTCATTTTCTTTGTCAGAAAGCACGAACAACATATCTGCTTCATGTTGTATTTAGATTTCCTAGAAAGCATGAACAATATATTTTCTCACGCCGTCTGTAGACCTTTAACCAAATCTTACTCCTCTCTTCTTTCTCCCAACAGGTATGGTGCCTGTGCTGTGAATGTGCAAGGTGTGAGCAGGCGGGGCAAGACTGAACATGGACTGCTGATGACGGCAGCTGTCAGGAGCACGTGGTGTGAATGCCTCTGTGGAAATAGTGATAGAGCCTTTCTTTACTGTGCTAGTGTTTCTGTGCACAGATTGCAGAAGCCTGGATCACTTAGATGCCGTGCAGTCTCACTTTTCTTTCTTTCTTTCTTTCTTTTTTTTTTTGTCTTTTCCAGTTGGATATTCTTTTGTTCATCTGAAGTGGCACGGAGAGAGAAGAAGACGGACAAGAAAAAATTGACATGTTTGCGTTTTAGAGATCAGAGTTATATGTATGTAGTCTCACACACACAGGCACGCACGCATGCACGCACCCACACGCACACACACACACTAACTCACACATACATACACATGGAATATCAAGATAATGAACAAAAACGTACACATGCAATTAAAAAAAGACCACTTGTGCACAGAGGTATTATCAAAATTTTTCAAAACCAAAAAAACCAGACTGATTTCAAAGAACAAAAAGTTGCATTCAGTAAAATAGAAGGCAAATAAACATTGGAAAAGCAAAAGTGTTGTGTGCTAAAAATGTTTGGTACATAACTTTGGTGTTTTATCACGAGGCAGTCAATAATTCCATGACACTAAACCACCAGCTTATACAGTGACACATGCACACAATGAAAAAAAATTCACATGCATCACAATAATCAAAGAACAACCTTCAAATGGATGAATTTACATAGTTTAAAAAGGATGTTTCAATAAATAAATTTTAAAAAGGACCAAACCAAAAAAAAGTACCTGTGTCTATTCCAATTAAACTGGACAAATAAACTTCCCAACAGTGTGGTAAATGGGGCTGTCTTTTTATCACTATCATTTTCTTCACTGAGCAGAAGGAAAAAAAAGAAAATCAAACCGACTGAAATTTTGTGCAAATGTAGACACTCCTTTTCTCCCCCCCCCTCCACCCCCTAAATATTTCAATGCAACAGTATAGGTCAAATATCCATGTACACACATACTTCTGTTTTAGTTACTTTCCACTAGGTCAGGAATGAAACCCAGATATTTCTTTGCTTCCTTTTTATTTTTGTTTTGGTACATCATATTATCATCAAGACTGATCCAGATGCATAAACTTCAAAATCTTCCCAGACCATTTGAGGTTGAAGATACAATTTTTATTCCTCTTCCCTAATTTCACTGAGGAAATGACTATTTCCCATAACTTCTAATCAGACAGCTTGAAATTTTGTTTTTAATTTAAAAAAAAAAAAAATTCTTTAATTTCTAAAATTTTTTCCCCATATGTTCAGACTTCCAATGTTTTGTGTAACAATGTGAGACTGACAACGTTTCTTCTATCCTTATACATACCGGGGAAAAACTGACTTTTTTCTTGCTAGTCTTGTGATTACACACAAGCAAGAATTTTTTTCTCTCTCATGTTTTCCCTGTAACTTTCAAACAAAACAGCTTTTTGCTGATGCCTGCTGAAATACCTTGTATACTGCAGAAATCCGTGTGCTCTCACAGTTTTGCAAGAACATGAACCCTTCCCCTCCAATCCCTTTTTCGCTCTCCTACACACATACATCTCACCCCTCCTCCCTCTCTGTAAAAGATATAAAGTGTCTATTACTATGCACATGAACTTCTTGACTATTTTTACAATATCTTTGTCCATTGCAATTTCATCATAGAAAAAAAAAAAACTCAGGTAAATTATCATCATTAAAATAAAAAACCACACACGACAAACAAACTTATCATGAGAGCCACAACCTTGCTGAAAAAAAAAAGATGAGGTCAAAAGGTCAAGGTCACAACACATGGCATGAAAAAAAAAAAAAAAAAAAGCCAAGAGGGTGAGAAAACTGTGATCTTGTACCAATGTTCATCAGGGTCAGTATGCAGATAGGTTACGAACATGACCAGACATGATCTTGCACCTGATATTCATCAGGTTCAGTATGATGATAGATTATAAACATGATCAAACATGAACCCTTCTGGGATCGAAGGTCAAGAGGTTTTAGGTGAAGGTTAAAACATGGTGACATTCAATGCGTGAACATAACAGGTCGAGGATTCAGATCAAAACACAGTGCCTTTCAAAGTATGTCCTTTGCAAAAACAACAATTAAAAAAAAGAAAAAAAAAAAAAAAACCCAATTAAGAAACCCTTTGCTCTAAAGTGTACCGTTGTTATCCATTTCTTCATTTTTCTGCTGGATTTAATTGGTGTAATGCATCAGTTGTGAAAGCATCATATTTCTTTGATGGCTGCAGGGACTTCACTTGCCTCAACAAGACAAAATGAAATGTGCACGCATTAAAAAGTAAATGCATCATCTTGACACAAGTTGTTTTGTAAAAGCTGGAGAAAATATTAAAGACTGTATACTTTTCAATAGGTGTGTAGAATCAAACAAATACTCTTTCAATTGTATGGACTGATTTGTTCCTTTTCAATTTTAATAATGTCGCCCGTTTAAACTGATGCTCCATATGTTCAATTTTGCTCTGGGCCTTTGTTACTCTATGAACCGATGTGCCATATTCAAATGATCCAGGACTTTTCATTTTAATCGAGGACAACCTAAATCCCAGAAACATGCCTTCATTTCAATCTTTAGTACATTTACAACCCTTGTTTAAACAGGTAGAAAACATGAATTTCAATAAACATAAAATGTTAAGAAAGAATCCGCAGACAAATGACATTTGTCCGGAGTCTGTATACTAGTACAGTGTGTACAGACTTTCCAGTGCCGCACTGTGACAAACAGGAATTGTTTACAGTCACACTTTCAACAGTCCATTCAATACCACCACTGTACCGACCAGTCATTTCACAGTTACAGTTTGAATGCCTGTTTCCATGCTATACTGTAACCGCTGATGTCTGTAAAGTTTACAGTCTGTATACCTCTTTCCATGCTGTATTGTAACAATTAGTGTCTTTTTACAGTTTAGACACCCTTTTCCATGCCATATTGTAGAAACTGGAGTCTGTATGCAGTTAAAAGTTATATAAACTGCATTCTTCTGTCCGAGTACCATGCCATACTGAAACCATTGGTGTCTACATACAGTTACAGTGTGTACACTCCTTTCCATGCCATACTGCAACGAGTCTGCAAACAGTTGCAGTCTGTTCCTTCTTTTCCATGTCATGATCAGCGTCTGTAAACTGCCTGTTCCAGCCTTCATGCCACTGCTGGAGTTTGTAAACAGTTACAGTCTGTTTTGTCCTTTCAAACCATGTTCTGTTTGTAAACAGTTACAGTCTGTTTTGTCCTTTCAAACCATGTTGTATTTGTAAACAGTTACAGTCTGTTTTGTCCTTTCAAACCATGTTGTATTGTAAACAGTTACAGTCTGTTTTGTCCTTTCAAACCATGTTGTATTTGTAGACAGTTACAGTCTGTTTTGCCCTTTCAAACCATGTTGTATTTGTAAACAGTTACAGTCCGTTTTGTCCTTTCAAACCATGTTGTAGTCTCCGGCCTTTCTACAGTTACAGTGTACACCCCTTTCCATGCTACAATTGAACAGCTGGCGTCTGTACAGTTACAGCCTGTTTCGTCCTTTCCATGTCATGACTGGAGTCTGTAAACAGTTACAAAATCTGTTTGTCCTTTCCATGTCATGACTGGAGTGTGTGAACAGTTACACAAAATGTTTTTGTCCTTTCCATGTCATATTGTAGTGAGTGAAGTGTGTAAACAGCTACAGTCTGTTTTGTCGTTTTTTCCATTCTATGACTGGAGTCTGTAAATAGTTACAGTCTGTTCTGTCCTTTCCATGCCATGACTGGAGTGTAAAAAACAGTTACAGTCTGTTCTGTCCCTTTCCATGCCATGACTGGAGTCTGTAAAATAGTTACAGTCTGTTCTGTCCTTTCCATGCCATGACTGGAGTCTGTAAATAGTTACAGTCTGTTCTGTCCTTTCCATGCCATGACTGGAGTCTGTAAATAGTTACAGTCTGTTCTGTCCTTTCCATGCCATGACTGGAGTCTGTAAACTAGTTACAGTCTGTTCTGTCCTCTCCATGCCATGACTGGAGTCTGTAAACAGTTACAGTCTGTTCTGTCCTTTCCATGCCATGACCGGAGTCTGTAAATAGTTACAGTCTGTTCTGTCCTTTTAAGCCGTCAGGAGTCTGTAAATAGTTACAGTCTGTTCTGTCCTTTTAAGCCATGACTGCAGTCTGTAAATAGTTACAGTCTGTTCTGTCCTTTCCATGCCATGACTGGAGTCTGTAAACAGTTACAGTCTGTTCTGTCCTCTCCATGCCATGACAGTCTGTAAACAATTACAGTCTGTTCTGTCCTTCTAAGCCATGTCACGAGTCTGTAAATAGTTACAATCTCTGCTTTCTTTTCCATGCCTTGACTGGAGTCTGTGAACAGTTACAGTCTGTTCTGTTTTTTTTTATCTTTAAACCATATCTGGAGTCTGTACATAGTTACAGTCTCTGCTTTCTTTGCCATGCCTTGACTCGAGTCTGTAAACAGTTACAAAATCTGTTTAGTCCTTTCCATGCCATATTGTAGTGTCTGGAGTCTGTAAATAGTTACAGTCTGTTCTGTCCCCCTCCATGCCATGACTGGAGTCTGTAAACAGTTACAGTCTGTTCTGTCCTTTCCAAGCCCTGTCTGGAGATTGTGAACAGTGACAGTCTGTTTTACCCTTTCCAAGCCATGTTTGGAGCCTGTAAACAGTTACAGCCCCTTTTGCCCTTTTCCATGACATGATTGCCGTCTGTATACAATTACAGCCTGTTTCATCCTTTCAATGTGACAGTGTAACACCGTACCGCCGTTGTCGTGACAACACACTTCGATTACCAAGCTGGCGTACGGTTTCAACCTTAACAGCCCCTTTCCATGTCACACTGTAACAAAGGTAATCGCAGAGTAGAAAGCAGCGACAATAAAAACGGGTTGAACAACAACTTGAAAACCAAGGAAAATAAGAAGTGCGCACATGCTTGAAAATACATGCGAGCTCACACACATACACGCTTATCCTGTTTCCTTCTCATACACATAAACACCATAAAAAAAAAAAAAAAAAAAAAAAAAAAAAAAATTGCACACCCAAAAAAAATTGCACACAAGCAAGATATAAAAATATGAATGAGCTCTCCAAATGGTGGTTCCTGGTTTGGTCTTTTTCTGAATGCATGTGTGTGTGTGTGTGTGTGTGTGTGTGTACACAAAAAGTAGCACAAGATTGCATGTGTGAATACTATCATGTCTGAGTATGTATGGATGTATGTGAATATTCATAAGCGCTTACATGTTTCAGTGCATTAAGATTACATGCTTGTGTGTGTGTGTGTGTGGTGTGTGTGTGCCTGTGTGCATGTGCTAGTGTATGCGAGTACATACAATGACATCTTACACTCAAAACTCAAAAGATATGACCAGAAACCTGCTTCAAAAGCATGCTTTTTTCCACAAGTAAAAATCGTGAGGAAAAAGAAAAAAAACTGAAAAGAAACCAAATCAAAATAAACAAGCAGACAAAAGATAATTCTAGATTGCACACAAGTGACAAGTTTTTCATGTCAAAACATGTTTTAGGGGTTCCAAAAGCCTACTTCTGAAGAGAAACAAAAATTAATGCATGATTTTCAGGGAATATGCCATGGAGATGTGCTTGGTTACTGTCACGTTTTACACAATCACGTAAAACAGCAACATATCACATAATGTACCAATGCAAAATCTACGGGGGTCAGTTCCGACACAAAGTAGCGTCGTGAAATGTGTGGATTTTTTTTTTTTTTTTTACATCCACACTGAGTATGGATACTGATTACATCACCTAAAATAAAAGAGACCCGTTACACACAGAAAAAAAAAAAAAAAACAAACAACACAAAACAGAAGAAGAAGAAAGAAAAAGACTGATGAACTTGAAAAAAAATACAGATGTCTTCATAACTTGATCCATTATACATGATGATGAGTGTCAAAGCATATAAACAAAAGTTTCTAAACAAAGCAAGCTTAGCAAAACTTCATAAATGAAGCCATGGAGACAGAAAAATGCATAATGCCCCATCAACAAATAAAACCGAAACCAAAAAAAAAAAAAAAGATATGTTGATACATTTTTTTAAAACAAAAAAAAGTGTCTTAATACCTTACAAACTGAACAACAAACTTCGTTGATCATGGCATGGGTACATTTGCAATACTAGAAACAACTCTCTCTCTCTCTGGGAGCCTGTATATCAATAAGGAACCCACAGACACAAAACCCTCAAATGCAACTATACAAATGCATACATACATGCATGTTTTACTACACACACACACGCACACACACACACGAAAACACACACGCACACACACCACACACACACACTAACACACACGCAAACACACACACACACACACCACACACAACACACACACTCATCTGTTCTATCCACTCTCTCCGTCCCCAACTTTTGGATGAAAATGAGCAAACATAATAAACTGAGCAATGAGATGTAAATTTGAATCTTGTGGGGGAAAAAACAATAAAAACAAAACAAAAAAAGAAATCAGAGACAACCAATCACCTTCAGGTCATGTGCATACGATCTTTAATTTGACAGGGGTACATGGGCATACAGGGGTGACGTGAGGTCAAGGGTCTGGTGGGAAAGGGGCGAGTTGGGGCGCGTCGGGTGGGGCGACGGTACACGACACATACATATGAATTTGATCTTATCAATGTCAGCACTGGGATTATCATGAGTAACAAGTCACTGTCTACGAAACAAACAGATCATGTCCTCAACTGTGAATGATCAATAGCTAATCGTCATTCAAAACGATACAGAACATATTAATATCCACTCTGAGCATGTGAGCATGTTGAAAATGAAATGCATTTCACCCAGTAAACACAGTAACAGTTACTAGTAAACACCAGGACTTGTTTGATTCACAATCGATTGGTAAATGCTACATAAATACAGCTGATAATAAATAGCCCCTGCTGAGACTATGATGTATGCTTCTTTAAACACTGACAGAGAGAAACTGATGTGAATGAGAAACAAATGGATCGCTGGTTTGATTGTCATATCATTCACATACACTGATCAAGACCGGTTTTGTGTGTGGTGCGTGCATGCGCTTTGTTTTAAAAATCATGAATGTGTAGGTCTGTGGGTGCTTGTGTGTGCATGCACTCATTCATGCATGCAAAGTAAAGTTGCCGTGAACAAACGTGGTTTCCATGAGGTTGCCAAGCATCTAGGAATGTGTAATCGTATACAGCGTGTTAACAAGTGATCTAAAAACAACACCATACCAACAGTTGTTAATTGTGTATGTACATTATCAGGATTCTTTTGAAATCATTAGAATTACATGTAGAGTGTAAAATCTCTCTTGCCTCTTCTACTTTTCAAAGATATTTCACAACTTGATTAACATACATTTGATTTTCAACTGGAATGTCCTATGTAAAGCCACTGAAACAGTATTTACATGTTTTAAGTATTTGTTTCTGAACTTCGTTTCAATTTTTGTCTTTTGGTTAGGGACAGTAAACAAAAAGTTCATTTTAGGAACATCAGCAAATCTGTTATCTCTGCAATTCTTTTTTTCCTGAGGGACACAAATGAAAAGTGTCATCAGAAACACTGATAAGAAAAAGAAAAGCCTGTAACACAAGTAATACAAAATATCTCTCTCTCTCTCTCAGTTTGAAGTAGTCTTTTCTGGCCAACGCTTGAATTTCATTGAATTTGTCCCTGTGGGAAAAGATCACTTACTTCTTATTAGCAGTAAACATGCCATCTTTTGCTGTGGTATCAGTGAACTATACATATGAACACATATGCAGATCTATCTATACATATAGATAGTTATGTATATGTATTTATATGTACATCCATCTATCTACATACATATCTATATACACAGATAGATAGAAAGAAGTGTGTACATGTGTGGTGTGTGTGTGTGTGTGTGTGTGCATGGTTGCATGGATACATGTGAATGTGCGTGCATGTGTGTGGGTGTCCGTGTGTATGTGTGTGCATATGTGTGTGTGTGAGCAAGCGCACATGCATGCATGCGCGTGTGTGTACACGTGCATGCGTGCGCGTGTGTGTTTATGTGTGTTTTTTCCCCTTTTTAACAACCGTTTCTATTTTCATTTGATTCACATAATGTTTGATTACAGGTGATACGTCTCCATGACATACTACAGGTGGGACTAACATAAGCAAGCTGAACCAGCTCGGAAGTCTCCCTTAGAACCTGAAAACACACACACACACACAAGGCTAAAATGACATGTGGAACAAATGACCCCCTTCACAAAGCATATCTCCCTGTCTCCCAATCAAAACCTGTCAGGGTAAGGTTTGACTATTTAACACTCTGAAACTCCCTTTCGG
>JADBJO010015859.1:35000-42365 GCA_016801955.1 Conus betulinus | reverse complement strand
TCATGAATGAAATCTCAATGGAGCGTCGGACGTAGCTTTCAAAAGGTTTCCATTTTTCACGGATCAGCTACTGCAAAGGGAACACTCATGCGGAAGGGAAACGAGAGGAAAAGTGGTACACACTGATCAGCAACCGAAGGAATCAAAACTAATTACAAAACAAACACAGTTTTGCACGAGATCGAATACCGGCAGACAGGACAGAACCAGACGACTGACGGAAGGCAGGGAGAATGAGAGGCAGTCATGCATCAGACTAACGCCCGGCAGAGAGAAGGAGAGAGGTTTGCATATTGTGTGTGTGTGGTGTGCTTTGTCGGTCTGTCCTATCTGTCTCGGCTATGCCCTCTGTACCGTGCCCAGATATAATACAGATATCAAAAGACCACTAAAATGCCTAAGAAAAGTCTAAAACGCTCGCCCCCTTGGGAGCACGATCTGTTAAAAAAAGGGAGGTAAAAGGAAGTTTTAAAAATGCCAGCTCTGTTTCGAGCGCTGGCTCCGTCAGGATGAATTTTTTTAACAAATTATATAGATACTATATACCTCTGTGTGTGGGTGTGTGTTGTATTAGTCAACAGATGCTTGCTCTTATGTCTTATATTGAAAAAGTTTCTGGGGGAGATAGCAATTCATATCTGCAGTGGTAGACAATTCTACTAACATATCCGAAGTGGGTGATAGTGGAATATAATGCCATTCTTCAAAATAACGAAGCCCTTCAGCAAAGTTTACATCTCGGAGGGAGACATATATATAATATAACTATATATTTTTTTTTTTTTTTTTTTTTTTATTTTTTTTTTTTTTACACCGAGATCAAATCCACAAAATCAAAAGTTTGGCTCTACATTTTACCAATTTTTTCGGCAATCACCCCTCACCTTCCTCAGGGTACTTCAATTGTCTTGACGTTCCACATTATCACAACTAGCCTGACGGTCACTCAGTCACCCAAGAAAGAGACTCAGGAAAGTGAACAGGCATGGAAGCCAATGCCAGGATAGGAAGACCCACTCAGGCGTGGTGGAGTTCTACTGAATGTGTGAATGGTGTGTAACGCTCACGAGTGACCGAGTGAATGCGTCGCACCGCGAAAGCGGCGTTGTAGGAGGCGGGAGGGGGGGGTGGGGTGAGGAGGCGGGAGGGGGGGTGTAGGCGAGCGGCTGGAGGAAGGGGGGGGGGGGGAGTGTGAGGGGTGGGGGTGGAGGAGGCGGGATGCGGGAGGGGGGTTGGAAGGCGGGAGGGGAGGGGGGGTGGAGGCGGGGAGTGGGGGGGAGTGGAGGAGGCGGGGAGTGCGGGGTGGAGCGGGAAGGGGGATTGAGGCGGTGGGGTGTGTGGATCGGGAGGGGGTGGAGTGCGGGGAGGGGGGGTGGAGGGCGGATGGGGTGGAGGCGGGAGGGGAGGGGGGGAGGCGGGAGGGGGGGGGGTGAGGCGGTTAGGGGGGTGAGAGGCTGTGAGGGGGTGGAGGAGGCGGAGGGGAGGGTGTGGAGTCGGGGGGGGGGGGGGGGGGTGCGGGACGATTGTGGTTGCAAATGTATGCATGGGTTGAGTATGCCGTGCTTCTTTCTTTCTGAGTTGTACTATTTGTATAGGAGTAGCAAGTGGTGCAGCATTCAGTAGTAGACTACATATAGTAGTAGCAGCATAGAGTGTTAGTGGAGTAAGTATTAGTGTAGAAGTTGTATTCTAGTAAATGTAATTATCGCAACCTGATGATGATGACGATGCGCTGGACTACAGTACACCCTGAGCGCGTATGTAGTCCCATGCATCCGCACAAGGTGTGACCGTGCCTGAATAACTATATAAAAAATGACGTGTGAGGGTAATCTGATCACCCTCCCGAAAAAAAAAAGATAAAAGGTAGGTGGAATATTATATATATAGGCTTGTTCCTGCACAAATTGTGTTGGACTTCAAGTCCCCATTATGCAAGTCCCCTTTGGCATAGGAAGCTCCTCAGTGCTCTTGGGAACAGATTTATCCATAAGACAGCAAGCTGTATCTCAAAAAGTCCAGGATGCCGCCGTCGGCCATATTGAATTGCTTGTGGTCAAAACATAGCCCAAGAAACTTTTTGTCATAGAAACTAATGCAACACACGTTTTTTCTATATATTTTGAGGTCACGGAACACATTGCTCCGTTATCAATGTAACATTGCATTGCATTTAAAAGGTCAAACTTTTAAAATGGATGCACAAATTTGAAATGTTCATACCATTTCTTGAAACAGGAATTAAGAGTCAGAGTACTCGTATGGAAGACTTATTGAAACTGTTTCCCCCCCATATGTTACTCTGAATTCACGCATGACAGCACAACTTCAAATCAGGGGTCCAAAAGTCTTTTCGGTGTAACCATAGAACTACAAGTAACAGGTGCAAATAACACTGAAGTTCACATTCATTTGCCTATCTTTTGTTCCATTTGAACTCATCGATTCATCATTTCTCTGTTCGCTCCTGGTGGTTGCCTTGGGTGCACTTACATCACGGAGTCATCATCATAAACACCATACAGCTGCATGGTGATCTCTCAAGCATTGCTGTGTGAGTTGTAACCTTTCTCTATGCTGGGGTTAGGGCACGAGAGAAGCTGTAGAGGCAAAGTGAGTTCCGGGAGAGACTGCCACACTGACCATGCCGTCTTCTTGCCTTTGCCAAAGAATGCAGAGGTCGTGTCGCATCCAGTTAATGCATGAAATGCTGGCAGTGCCCGTTGCTTTGGATGGTCCAAGTTCACGAGCAATGACATGTGTTGGAATGTACTGGTAACTACGTCGCATACCAAACGCTATCCAGAGTTCGACGATCTTTTGTCCAAGGGCAAGAAATGCTGAGACACCCAGCACAACACACACATCACTGTCCACGGTTCGCACAATTACTCGACGATGACCGGCAGAGGCAGCTGCAGCCACATGGAGAAAAATGTGTGTATCAGCTTCCTCCTGCGTCAACATCAGCTCCTGCTGGTGAGCTCGCACAATCACCAAGAATGTGGTGAAGAGCTGTTTGCCCTGTGGAAGTGTATATAGCTTCAGATTCTTCGCCGATCTCCACAAACAACTCCTGCTTGTTCTGGTCTACATGAAGGAAGGCAGCCCAGTTTCCAGGAAGTCTGGTTGAGAAAGTGACCCGCCTCCATGCTCCACTGCCTCTTTGTTCCCGAGTTCCTGACTTCAAGCTTGTCTTGGAGTAAACATCCCAGACACTGTCGATACGGTCATTCCCTTCAAACCAGGAGAGGATGTATGGCACCAACTCACCAGTGAAATATTCACCAATAATCTGCGCACGTTGAGGACGAAGCATTTGAACGAGCACAGCCCCGTCCAGTACACAGGCTGTCGTCACTGGTCTGTGATGGTCAAGACCTGAAGGGACAATGCAGTCCAGGATCTCACTCTTGTTTCCATGGTGCATGCTTCCCTTCGGAGTACGTGAGGGAGGGTAAGTGCAGTTTTCGTGCGCGAATACATAGTCATCAATGATGCGACCATAATTGGCAGCCAACAAAATCTCGGTCACTTTTGCTTGTTGCTCCTTGATAACAGAGATCGACTTTCGGCGGGGTTCAGCGAGAGACGCTTTGAACAATTTCAGATTAGTTTTGTGTATTGGAGCAGTGAAAGCCTCTTCCTGTGAGCTTACGCGTTTGTCGAGAAATGCTGTGTTTAGCTGCAATCCAGTCACCTTCATCCTTCTTACATTCTCTACCACATCTGAAGGCATGAACATTGACTGGTCCAAGTCAAGCAGCTCGCCACTGTCTTCTAAGAACGGGTTTTCCAGCTGTTCAAATGCATCCACCAGCGCAGTTACATCAGATTTAAAGTCAGATTGGAAACTTGGGTATAGTTCATGATGCATCAGTTCATCTGATTTCTTTGTCCCCTCAAATTCTCTGACAAGACGAGCCATCTCTGGGCGAACAACTTGTTCGCGGCGAACTGTGCATGGGTCATCCAGATTCTCAGTGACGCCAGCATGATTCTTGAGAACAATCTATCAGTTGCTGATGCATCTGGTCACGCGGTATGTGCAAGAATGCTCGTCTTGTCTTCTGTCCCATGAAGTGACCCCGTTTGAACTCTTCATTTAGCGTAGGGTGTCGCTTTTCAAGTGTTGCCATGTCACGGAGATGGATGGGCAAGTTCCGAGCATAGTGAGTATGATCCAGAGAGACAACCCACGGCATCAGATAATCAAGGGTCTCCATGTAGAGAGAGAAGTCAGCAGTGCCACAAGACTTTACAAACTGGAGAATGAGAAGATCCAATTCCATGGACTTGAACCAGTAATCTGCTCGTGGCTGCGCGTTACATAACTGCTTTTAGGTATTCGTCAAATGGCAGAGTGTTGATGTCATCATCAGCTTCATTTGTCGCTTTATTAACGTAATGGTCAAATCCCTTTTTCATGAGCTGATACAGAGCGGCTACTGACACTTGGTTCATGTACCTAGTTCTGCAGATGTGGTGGACACCGATGAAGGAATCAGCTTTGCCGCTTGTTGAGACACCACTATTAGTAAGTGCTGTAACCCCCCCACTACCGTCCAGCCAGTCACCAGATACACCCCCAAGCATCTTCTCTGTGTGCATAGCCCCCAGGGTCACCAGAAAAGCGTCTTCACCATGCCCAGTGTGAGGATACTTCCATTGAAGTTTTTTTGGCCACTGTGAACAGGGGTTGATCAGCTTCCATGACTGGTGTCTGACCCGGATTGATGTGTCGTATAGCCTGAAGAATGACCTTCATGCCATGCCAAACCATAGCAGGGTTGTTGGGAGACTCAGTAAACAAAGGCAGCATGCATGACTTGCTTGGAGGAGCAAGAGGGGGGTCGGTAATGCTGGCATAGTGTGCTGCCCCATGAAATCCATTCCCCAGCTTGTTGGGTCTGTTTTGAGAGACTGCTTCTCACTTTTTCCAACCAAACGTAACCTTCTTGGAGTATGGTGTCAAGAGAACGCGAGGTTGGAAGACATTTGTTCCAAATCAGACAGACATTGCTCACAGTGTTTTTTAATAACTTACTAGCCACGACTGGCAGTACATTAACTGAGATGTTAGAAGGTTGTGGGTTGGGTGCCTGATCCGGTTTCAATATCTCTTTTGTTTTTTAATTAACCTGACCCGACCTTGGTATAATGGAAAGCTTGTCTATGCACCAAACATTTGAAGTCTTCTTATCTAATTAACTTAGTTATTAAAAATGTTCAATCTGAAAGATCTAATTAGACCTCCTGATTATAATCAAATTGCTTCTGTTCCCATTATACTTATTTATTATTTTGTTGAAACATTTTCTAAAAGTAAATTTGATACCAGGAATGATTTTAGCGACCTGAAATTACCCAGAAAACATGTAACATGTAACAAATTAGTTACTGTGACAAAAACTTTCAAAATCAGGCGTCGACCATATTATTCAAGATGGCCACCGTCGGCCATTTTGGATTTTAAGATACAGCGTGTGTCTTTGGATAATTCTTTTTTTTCTAAAGCCTTGGGGAGCATACTCGCCAAAGGGGACCTTTGCATCATGACTTGAAGTCAACATTTTCTTAACAAGCCTACTAACACGGAGAGAAACAAGATGGACCACGAAACAGAAATAAAAGAGATTTAAAAAAAAAAAAAAAAAAAAAAAGAAGAAAAGAAAAGAAAGAAAGAAGAAAGAAAGAAAAAAGAAAAAGAAAAAAATAGGTGGGGAGGTTGTAGGGGAGGGGGGGGGGGGGGCTATTCATCTCAATCTCAGAAGGACCCCAGCTAGTCACGTGACGAGACACTCCAGGACCACTTCACTGTCACTGTCCTCACCCCCACCTCCCCCCTCCCACCCCTTCACACGCTCCCCCCCCCCCCCCCCTCATCCCCAACTCTCAGCTCTGTCTGCCTGGAATACTTGTCCCATCCATCATGCTTATCGCTGGGGGAAACACGGTCCCTGTCTCTCCTCGTTCTCCATCTCCTGAAGCACCGCAAGTCACTGTCCTGTCCTGTCCTGTGCTGGCGGCGTCTCTTTCTGCAGGGACTGTTGTTGACACCGTCCAGCCACTCGTGTCGATTCCTGAGAGACCGTGGTGACTTTGGTGTTTCTCAGGAGACGATAATAATTATGGTTTAATGTCCAACCGTGGTGTTGTCTTCTGGGAGGCCAAAGCGACTGTGCAAACATTCTTTGTTTAGAGACGAAAGCCACTGTCCAGCCGTGTCCAGTCATGGTACTGGCGTCGTCTGAGAGACCAGAGTTTGGGGTTGTTTATTTGGCCGAAACAGTTCAACTGGCAGAGCGCCGGACTCGTGATCCCCCGCGATTCTTGGGTCTGGGGTTCGAATCTCATCCGGGTTGTTTCAGTACAGGGGGATTTTTTTTTTTTTTTATTGTTATCGGATTTAACATTAGTTCTGACTCCATTTCCCGAAAAGACCTTGGAATGAGACTATAAACTGAGGTTTTGTGCATGTACTCGCGCATGACGTCTTACACACACACACACACGTAAAATCCCATCACCAACGTTCGGAAGAGAAGGCCTGTTTGGCCGTAGGTATGGACGACACGCACACTCATAGCATGCACCCTCCCATGGAGGAAAAATAAAAGGAAATGACAGCGTGGTTGGTTTTAGACTGAATGACAAGGGAACCAACGGAATGTAGCGTTAGCAGGCAGCTCTTCAGACGGCTCTACCCAGGTAGGCAGACTGTTGCGTCAACGAAAGGTGGATTGTGAAGCGCTATGAGTTTTGGTCTGTAACCAAGGACAGACGCTGCACGAATGCCAGAAGAAGAAGAAGAAGAAGAAGTAGTAGTAGTAGTAGTAGTAGTGGTAGTAGAAGTAATAGCAGTAGTAGTAGCAGTAGCAGTAGAAGAAGAAGAAAAAGTAGTAGTAGTAGTAGTAGAAGAAGAAGAAGAAAAAAGTAGTGGTAGTAGTAGAAGTACTAGCAGTAGTAGTAGAAGAAGAAGACGAAGAAAAGTAAGTAGTAGTAGTAGTAGTAGAAGAAGAAGAAGAAAAGTAGTAGTAGTAGTAGTAGTGGTAGTCGTCGTCGTAGCAGCAGCAGCAGCAGCAGCAGCAGAAGAAGAAGAAGAAGAAGAAACAGTGACTTATTGTCTTGTCTGTTGCAAGAAGTACAGAGACTGCCCCCCCCCCCCCCCCCCCCTCCCCTGACCATGTTGGTGCTTCCTGAAACCCATGGTGGTCAATGTCCGGCTACTGTGACGTCTCTCAAGATATCGCACTAACTGCCCGGTCCTTTCCGTCTCTCCGAGGGGACGTCCTAGGTGACGTCATCACGTTGGTGCCTTTGAAGACTTTATTGTGAAACCACGACCAGTTTTGATTTAAGATT
>JADBJO010015859.1:7500-20000 GCA_016801955.1 Conus betulinus | reverse complement strand
CATTTTAGGCCTTTGCCCCTCATGAAGGGGTGCAAGAAAATACAATCACAGAAGTACCATAAGAACTGGACACGGATAACTAACATGAATTCAGAAACGATCTTAAGATAGCATAAGGGATCGCAGTTTAAACGCTTTATATGGATAAATCGACAAATTTCTGACTGTTTGTTCATGAGTACATGCCAAAAGAAGTGCTAATCTGAGATGATTTGGGACTTTGTAATACTTCAACGGTATATAAAGAAGTGCTAATCTGAGATGATTTGGGACTTTGTAATACTTCAACGGTATATACTGAGTTCTAAAGTTTTGAAGGACAGGACAACATAACACAAAATGCAATTCGCTTTGTCTCCTCTCTGCAAAGCTGGCATATAAAAGGGAGAGAGAGAGAGCAGAGAGAGAGAGAGAGAGAGAGAGAGAGAGAGAGAGAGAGAGAGAGAGAGAGAGAAAGAGAGAGAGAGAGCGCGATCGAGAGAGAGAGAGAGAGAGAGAGAGAGAGAGAGAGAGAGAGAGAGAGAGACAGAGAGACAGAGAGATCTACTGTACAAGACGTACTTGCCTCTGGACATTTCGTATGTGGGCGAGTGAGTGGACCAGCTACACTGACCGTGAGTGCAGACGTATGTGCAGGGCACTGGTCTACTACCGCTAACTACAGACATTATCCGATTCCAGAGGAGCACGCCTCATCAGCATCCATCACGTGGGGTAAAGTGGGAGGGGGGGGGGGGGGGGGGGGGGGGGGGTCTTGTGAAAACATATGTTTTGTCGAAACAAGGACTTTTTGTTTGGCATCCTCTCTCTCTCTCTCTCTCTCTCTCTCTCTCTCTCTCTCTCTCTCTCTATCTGTGTTGTGTGTTTTTTTTTCTACATGTCCTTCTGTCTGTCTGTCTTTCCTCCTTGTTGTCCGTGTGGCCAGAAGCGGCTTTAATTAATGATGTACATTGCATGCTTTCAGTCTGTTTTCTGTCTGATTATCTGATTGTGTCTGTCTCATTGACAGACACACAGAGAGAGAAACAGTGATAACATGAGATAACGATCAGAGAAGAACGAGACAAGAGAGGAGAGAGAGAGAGAGAGAGAGAGGAGAGAGAGAGAGATGAGAGAGAGAGAGAGAAACAGGACAGACAGACAGACAGTCAAACAGACAGAGTGATGGAGGAGGAGGTGGTGGTCGTGGTCGTGGTGGTGGAGTGTGTGTGTGTGTGTGTGTGTGTGTGTGTGTGTGTGTGTGTGTGTGTGTGTGTGTGTGTGTGTGGTGTGTGTGTGTGTGTGTATGTGTGTGTGTGTGTGTGTGTGTGTGTGTGTGAGAGAGAGAGAGAGAGAGAGAGAGAGAGAGAGAGAGAGAGTGGGGGTGCGCGCGCGCGCGCCCACACACATTCATATTCGTCTGGTCCTGCGACTCCAGTAAGACACAGGCAGTGCATGTGTCGGTCACTCTAACAATTCTCCGTGTCATCTTAACTGGCGTTGAACGGTCAGAGTGCATGCAGAATGACGCAACCGTGTCAGTTCACTTTCTCTCTTCGATCTCGCTGGCTGCCTTCGTGTCCGGCGACCTTTAGGTCGACCGGGCACCGACATCACCCAGAGCTCCCAGCGGACTTCTGGTTCCAGAACTGTGTGGCAGCGTGGTCCTGGATGTGCGTTGTGGAATGCCAGTCAGTGCGCGGGGTGAGAGGACTGTCCTTGACAGGATGCCGTTGGGAGTCACTCTAGGGAGAACCTGACCACAGAAGGTCTTGAGAGAAGAACTCTCCCCCCTGCCCTCATACAACGCTGAACTCTCTGCACTAGTAGGGTGCCCGGACCGCACACGAGGCCGGGTGCTTGAAGGCCTAGTGGTGTTGTCACCGATGTCTTATCCCCCCTAGTCGTCGGACACCTGCTGAACTGGGAAATCTAAGCCTCGTGCAGTTTTCTTTAGTTCCTCCTCGGACACATCCAGCTGGAACCCTTTCCAGCTGCTTCCGCCATTGCCTGTGCGGTTCTGATCCTCTTGTTACCAGGAACGGAGAGCTGTCAGATAAGATCATTCGGAGTAAGACCCGAGCCTAGAATACACACACACACACACACACACACACACACACACACACACACACACACACACACACACACAAAAGGTCATAATTATATGAGGCCTTAAATGCTCTCATCTTCGGCATCATCATAGACCTGAATAGAAGAAAAGGATCTTAAATAAGGGCTCCAATGCCTTCTTTTCATGATCATCTGCACCTGGACTATAAAAAAGGAGTAATATACCAGGGCTCCAATGCTGCTTCTCCATGACCACGTACACCCGGAACACAAAAAAGGCCATACAAAAGGGTACCAATGCTTTCTTCTTCACGATCAACTCTACCGGGAAATAAAAAAAAAAATCATATATTAGAGCATTAATGCTTTCTTCTTCATGATCAACTTTATCTGAAATATAAAAAAAGGTCATTTGTTAAGGCACCAGTGCTTTCTTCTTCGTGGTCGTCTATACCTGAAATATACGAGGTCATGAATAAGGTCCCCAATGCTGTCTTCTTCGTGATCATCTACCCGGAATACAAAATGGGCAATATCTTAGAGCACCAGTGTTTAGTTCTTCATGACCATCTGAACCCAGGATACAAAAAGGGTCATACATTCTGGCATCCATGCTTACTTGCTCTCGCATCTGAACCCGAAACATAAAAATGGTCATATGTGAGGGTTTGAATGTACAAAGAACTGGATTCCCTCGGTAATACAAAACGGAGATTGCAGTACTACGACATTGCGAGTTCAAATCTCCGTCGTGTCCCGACCTAAACATCGGCATTTCCGCCAGCCATCTTAACGTGTTGTCGTTCTCGTGGCTCCGTGCGATGTTAAATAAATCCTCCTCCCCAAACTTCCTGGATGGTAATCCCTCTTCACTGTATCATGTGAGATGGGTATGGGGCATTAAAAAGCGGAATACAGGCTACTGTTCCTCTTAAAGAACGCATACGCCATTACTCACCACAAGGAACACGTATCAGCTTCTTGAACAACAGCAGCGACAAGGGCTGTGAAATTAAGGACTGGCCAAGGGGCCGGAATAGCTCAGTGGTAGAGCGCCGGACTCGTAGTCTTGGTGATCCTGGGATTCCGGGTTCGAATCTCTGCTGGGCTGTTTCGGTACAGGGAATTTTTTCCCTCGCAGTTAACATAGGTTCTGACTCCATTTCCCACACAGTCCTTCGAATGAGACTATAAACTAAGATTCCTTGTGTGTGAACGCGCGCATAAACATCTTACACACACGTAAAACCCCATCGCCAACCTTCGGAAGAGAAGGCCAGTTTGGCCGTTGATATGGATGACACGTTAAACATAGCATGCACCTTCCCCGACGTTGGGGTATGGCTGCCTCAATGGCGGGATTAAAAAAAAAAACAAAACCGACACACACAAAACTCCACTCCCTTTGTTGGGTAGATAGGATTAATCGTTGCCTGTCCATACAGGCAGAGTCCCGCAGGAGTATCAGCCTGCGTACGCAGAAAAAAAAAAAAAAAAATCTGAGATGGGTATGGACATTAAAGAGCAAAATACAGGCTAACTGTTCCTCTTAACGAACGCACACCCCATTAATCACCACAAGGAACACGTATTAGTTTCTTGAACAACAGCAGCAAGATGGCTTGTGAAATGAAGGACTGGCCACTGCCCTCTTACATCAACGCTTTCCACAAGCTGAAGCTGGAATCTTTACCAGCTTGTTCCGCGTTTGCAATTTTCGCGAATCGCCGTTTACCAAATGGACGTATCCCATCAGCTTTCATCCGTTTTGACGCCTATACGATGCCACTGGTGACCCCGTCCTGCCACCATAAAGCTTTCGAAGTCATCGGCGTATACATTTCCAGAACCGAGGAAAAACACAAATTGGAATGTTTTAAAGACCTTCAGATCTTTTCCCCCCTCAGTTCATCCTAAACCTGTGTCAAATCACACCGAAACAGCGCTGCCCGTTCACACACGCCGACACTCCAGCTGCTTCTGCCGCTTTTCTTTTCGTTATCGTGCAAAAACTTGTGAAATGCAGCGGAAAATAAGGTTATTTGCCACGGGTCTGCATTTTGAAGAAATGACAGCTAGTACGGCGATTTGGGACACGGCGAACAGACACCGAACCGTCTTCCGCATTTTGCTCCTTCGGTCTAGAATAAGAGACGGCTGAGCGTACATAATAGAGTGCCCTCCCCTGGCACATGCCAGACACAAAGTGTGGCCAGAGCAATTCCACTCCAGACGACAGACACTGTTCGGCTGCAGGCAAATGTGAGTGACCAGCCCGACATTCATCATCCCTGGGCAGACGGACATGACAAAGTCATGGCAGTAGTCCTTGCGTGTTTGAGCACTTATCTGTTGATCATGTATTCATTTCATCATCTTTGATTTTCCTTATTTGTCCTATGTACATTCTGGTATATGTTTATTCTTTTTTCTCATTGCTCTCCAATATTGGACTTAACGATACGTTTATGTCTTTATGTTAATAACTTAATCCGATGTGTAAGCGGGTAGTGAGGAAAACTAAATGAGGCAGGGTAGAATAAGCAGTAAATAACGAACAAGTAAGGTAACTCTTGTCCCGTTTTCTCATTTCTGCTAAGCGATTCGATACTGTAAACAGCATTCAATTGGAGTCATTGGCGTGTATTTATTCCATCATTTTAAGCAAGAGTTACCCTACTTGTTCGTTCTTTAGGTGGGTATAGTTGGTGAGAAAGGTAGACAGGTAGGGACTTTTGGAATAAACCAGTGAAATTTCAGACAAAGAGATGACTTTAAAACCCGTTCAGAACAGTTCAATCTCAGTAGTCATGATGACCTCTGTCGTTCAAGCATCAGCAAGCAGTATCTGCAGGACAAAAAGAATGTGTTCTCCCCTAGCGAGAAGATCCTCAGCTTAGACAACAATCTGTGGGTCGTCTCCAACCAACAAGCCTATCAGTAAAAAAAAAAAAAAAAAAAAAAACTATCATGGATCGTCGAGTTCTGTTGAGAAAGGTACCAGGGATGGCCTTAAACCTGCAATGTAAGCGAACTAATATTCTGTTGACTTAAGAACAGCCGTTCTTTCTTTCTTTCTGCGTACGCAGGCTGATACTCCTGCGGACACTGCCTGTATAGACAGGCAGTGGAGTTTTGTGTGTATGACCGTTTTTTGTATCCCGCCATTAAGGCAGCCATACTCCGTCTTCGGGGAAGGTGCATGCTGTGTGTAACGTGTCATCCATACTAACGGCCAAACTGGCCTTCTCTTCCAAAAGTTGGCGATGGGATTTTACGTGCATGCAAGATGTTGTGCGTGCGTTCACCCACGGAACCTCGGTTTATAGTCTCATTCGAAGGACTGTATGTGGAATGAAGTCAGAACCATGTTAACTCCGAGGGAAAAATCCCCCTGTACCGAAATCCGAACCCGCAACCCCAGGATCACGAGTCCGGCGCTCTACCAACTGAGCTATTCCGGCCCCCAAAAAACAGCCTTGAGTCTGCACTAAACCACCTTCATCTGTTACGGTACGTAACTCTGCACGCACTGCCCACGTTCAGATCGATGTCCTCCTTACTTGACATTTGTCCGAAGAAGGAAACGCAGCATGGCCGGAACTTACGACAGTGATGTCGACGCAGCTTGACAGAGTGTTACCGGTAGTCTTAAATGAATGTTAGCGAACCGCCAAGAGAAACGTGGACAAACGAGTCACAAGACAAAACACGACGCGTTTTTCGACCTCTTAGCTCTTCTTCAGGCAAGACACAAACAAATAGGACAATGAAAATGAACGAGTTTGTCACTTAGCTCGATCTCTTCAGCGCAAGGTAGCGGTCAGGAGTGCCTAATTACGATCGCACGTACACGACTAAAAAACGGACGTTCAGCGAAAAACGGATCAATGAAAATTAGTATACAACGATCGAAAGAGCGATACAGCGATAACCGTTGCACACACTGATGACGTAAACAAAAATACAAAACAGCGAAGGGCAGCAGTCAGTATGTATCAAAATAGATCTAGTTGCAAAGCGAGACGACTGCAGGCGGAAATCTAAACAAATCTGAAATAAATGTTAGCGAACCGCCAAGAGAAACGTGGACAAACGAGTCGCTAGACAAAAACACGACGCGTTTCGACCTCTTAGGTCTTCTTCAGGCAAGACACAAACAAATAGGACCGTGAATACCGGCAATGCCGGCCAGGCTGTTTTGCCCACAAGGTCAACGTAGCTGAAGTGGTTGTTTTATTTGGACATGTCAGCCTACTTAGCCGGACCAGCTCTTGACCAGTACCATCAGTGTGGGTGGACACACTCTCTCTCTCTCTCTCTTTCTCTCTCTCTATCTCTCAGGCCCATAACTACAGAAGTAGTCGTTGGGGAAACATAAGGACCGCAGACGCAACCTCCCCTCTCAATCTGTCTGTGTCAGCAGCCGCCGGCAGCAGCTCACGTGTATGGAGTCCGGTCCATTCTTTGATGTTCTCATGCCAGTTCTTCCGCTGTCGTTCTCTTCTTCTCCCACCCTCGATGGTGCCTTGCATGATTGTTTTGGACAGACTGGCGTGTCGAGTGTTGTGCCCAAACCATATCAGCTTGCGTCTCTTCACAGTTGGAAGGAGTTGACAGGCTACTTTACCAGTAAAGTCAACATTGCCTGACGGGGCTGGTTTACCGGCAATACCAACTTGAATTAGCATGTTTTTTTCTGGTTACAGCAACTTTGGGAGGGGGGGGGGGGGGGGGATGGTGGTGGTGGCCTGTGTCCATGTGTGTGTGTGTGTGTGTGTGTGTGTGTGTGTGTGTGTGTGTGTGTGTGTGTGTGTGTGTGTGTAAGAGAGAGAGAGAGAGAGAGAGAGAGAGAGAGATGTTTTTAATGTTCAGTATAGTTAAGACGTTATTTGTATTAAAATTACAATTTCTGATTTTATTATTTTACATACAAACGTTAAATGTTTCCCCTGTTAAGTTTCCTTCATGATTTTTTTGTATATCATTCAGATCTTACTTGTATTCTTTTGGTTTTTCATTAATTCATTTTGTTTTGTAATGTCAGTACAAACAATATGTTAATCTGACAGTAAATGGTTTCAGTCAGTCAACATAGCCTGACAGCAGGAATATCAATATAGCTAGACATACTATTTTACTGGAACATTGAGATAGACTAACAGACTGTTTTACATAAACATCAGCATAACCTGTCAACTATGTTTCCGAGAGCGGCAATATATCCCGACAGGTTATTTTACCAGGAACGTCAGTATAACCTATCAGCCTTTTTTTCCAGAACGACAATATATCGCTGTATGGCAGTGAGACATGGACCACGCATGCTCGCCAGGACAAAAGGCTCAATTCCTTCCACTCAGAAGCCTCAGGCGTATACTGGGCATCTCCCGGCGAGACAGGGTGACCAACACAGAAGTCCTGTCTCGCGCTGGTCTCCCTTCCATGTATACCCTACTGAGACGGCGTTGGCTGCGTTGGCTGGGCCACGTTCGCCGCATGGAGGATGATCGCATCCCAAAAGACGTCCTCTATGGAGAGTTTGCTGCAGGGCAGAGAAGCATTGGCCGCCCACAGCTGAGACACAAAGACACTGAGTCCTGGGAGGACCTCGCAGCAGACCGCAACAGCTGGAGAAATACTCTCAAGAAACAGCTGCAGACTGGCGAAGACAAACTGACGGCTGCTGCAGCAGAGAAAAAGCGAGCCCTCGGAAAGGGGGATGACAGCCAACAAACCAGTGTCAACATACATATTTTTGTGACAGAGACTGCCACTCTCGTATCGGCCTCTACAGCCACAGGCGACGCTGCTCGGGTCGAGCAGACAGCCCGATCAGATGCAAATCCTAGGTCGGATATACTCTATCCATGGTCAGCTATGACCGACGGAGGCCTACTACAAATATAACCCGACAGACTATTTGACCAGGAATGTCAACATAACCTGTCAGCCTGTGTTTGCGAGAACGGCCGTATAACCCGGCAGACTATTTCACCAGGTACAGTTCCTATTTTTGTTTGTTTGTTTTTTCTGAAGGGGAAGGGGGGAGGGGGAAGGGTCAGAGGCTTCTCTCTATAAGAATGTCAGTTTCGGCCTGACTGGCTAATTGACGACGATTTTAAAGGTAGCATGGAAGATGGTTCTATCGGAACAATCAACATGGACGTTGTCAACTCCATTTCACTACGTAGCTGTGTATATTCCACATGATCCAGCAGAAGAACTGCTCTCACACAGTCTGCAAGCAAATCAGTAAAACTGCACTGAGCATCAACTGTCGCCGGTTAAGCTGTTATACTGGAACCAGGAAATGTCCCAGTGTCTTATAAAAACAACTGACAGTAAAGTTGTTCCCAAAAGTAACTCGCGGAAGAAATCCAGAGGGAAATAATGCTGGTTCCCATTCAAATTCAGTTAAGAATATTTCAATATTTCTTTTCGTTTTTTACCAGATTGATTTTCCTTTTACTGAAGCAAAACTTCGAAACTGCAACACTAACTTGCAATTCAGGAGCCCACTTACTGAGATAGATACCCGCCATTATTGTAGTTATCGTAGGATGCAACTATTCTATAAACTAGCGATTATGTCTCTTATATGCCTGAATGAGTACACGTCTTCTGTCTGGTCGGAGTCCGCGTGCGTGCGAGTGTTCTGTTTTTGTTTGCTTACTTGCTTGTGTGTGTGTGTGTGTGTGTGTGTGTGGTGTGTGTGGTGTGTGGTGTGTGTGTGTGTGTGTTTTGCTTTGTTGGCTGTTTTTTTTTTTTTTTTGTTTTAGACTGTTTGTTTCGTTTTGTTTTGATGGAAGATACAGGACTTGAGATGATCATACTAAGCTATAGAAACGGGCCATTTGCACTAGTATGTAGTACAGAAGGGATATATCACAGCCTGTATTGAGTATTTGATTACACTCCAGGGTATATTTCAAAGGGAAAGTCTTTCTTTGTTTCTCTTTGCAAATTGCACTTTAAAAATGTTTTTTTTTTTTTTTCTTTTTGCTAATCTATCTATCTGTTCTCTCTCTCATTTTTTAAGGGGGCAGGGGCAGCTTAGCTGTGTTCTTAGATAAAGAGTCGTTGGTAAGGAAGTTCCAAACTGAATCATGCAAACAAATGCATGGTATGCGAATGTGCATCGTTCTCTGTGTGTGTGTGTGACAGAGAAAGAGAGAGAGACAGAGCGCGAGAGAGGGAGAGGCACACCAAGGAATAAAGCTTGCATACTTTTTCGATTGCTTTGCAATATAACGTTGTCTTTTAAGTACAATATAATTAAATACAAAAGAAACAGAAACCAGATACGAAAGGAAAACAAAGCGAAATACAATATCTATAAAAATGAAACAAAACAAAGTATGATGACTCAAAATTTAAACAATACATTACAGTAGATAAAATACAGACAAAAAAAAAAAAAAAAAAAAAAAATTAGGTGAAATAAAAGCAGTGTGCAAGAAAATTTGCAGACCATGAGGCAAAAAGGATACGGTGAAGTTATACTGAAAAGGAACAAAAACAAGGCGCTAAAGCAACGGGAAATGATACTGGAAATCTGCAAAAAGACTCTCTCTCTCTCTCATTAAAAGGCTAGTTGCCCGATAAAGGATTCATAACTACCTCAACGTTTGTATAGGGGTCCATTACTCTGTTGTTTTGACAGCATAATGTGGGGGAGAGGAGGGCGGGGGGGGGTGGGGGGGGGGGGGGGGGGGGAATGAACTGATTTTAGTTACTTTTTGGTGAAAAGACGGGATTTGGCCCAAGGTCGAATCCAGTTTATCGCTGGTTCGGTCCCATGAAGTGATATTCCCAAACAACGTCAGATCCGAAATCGCTTCATAAAAATTCTCACAAAATATTTTCCGCAAAAACTATCAACGCTGGGAAGTGACTGTTCATAACTTTGATAACTATCTCAGAAACTGATTTTTTTTGTTTTATATTTAAAACTCTCTAGTGGTTTTAAAGCGTCGACATTTCGTATTACGCACATTCTGTTTTTGGAGAGAAACGAAAAGTATATGGGAGGGAATTTCTTTTCTTCTGTACCTAGTGTTACTTCCCCTGCAGATTGTTTTTCTTCACTCATGAATGGAGTGGAAAGGCGGCTCCAGGATTGATCTATTCCTGCAGAATGCTGCATTCTCCAGGATGACCTTTCTGGTGGTTGGTTGGTGTGATACTGAATGGGGAACATGATGCAATGTCCCAGATGCATTTCATGAATCTGATTTTCGCAGATCGTTGTGGTGCCTCTCTCTCTCTCTCTCTTCTCTTTCTCTTTCTATTACACGCTCTCTCTCTCTCTGTCTCCCTCTCTCTCTCTCTTCTATTACACACCCCTCTCTCCTCTCTCTCTCTCTCTGGGACACACAGAGGTGAAATACATCGTTAATTAAATATCACACGAACACGCACGCATACCGCACCGCGCGCAGAGAGAGAGAGAGAGGAGAGAGAGAGAGAGAGGAGAGAGAGAGAGGAGAGAGAGAGAGCGTCTAAAAAGCCAATATCGCCCATTTCTAAGGTGCGAAGACAATTTCGATAATGGAACTTTCACAGATAACCAATCTGCGTGAAGATAGAATTATTTCACTCACACTCACCGCGGGCCCTCTTCCCTACAGATCCCTACTAGATCCAAATTGTTGACCTTGCTGAAAGCCTCGCCAACCGCCACGGACCATAACTGGACAGGAAAACACGCTGAAGGACATTACTTTTTTTTTTTTTATTCCTCGCCAGAATACCGATTCAAAAAATAATCGACAAAATCTAAGTTAATTTAATTATCATCAATTATCGTTCGTCCCATGACACAGCGAGTGCCGTGACGAAAGTTGGAGCGGCCGAGGTCTTACAGTTCTCTATGTACTCTGGTGAGTTACAATAGAGTAGTGTGTGGAAAATCAATCCTTTCGTTTCTGTTGCATTAAAAAAAATAAAAAAAAATAATATTCTACATCTCAGACTTAGAAAAAAATACTGTTCCACCGAACGAGAGAGGCAAAAACAAATTACTGGACAAAAACACGACGCGTTTCGACCTGTGTGGTCTCTCTTAGGCAAGACAAACAAACATGGGGAACAAGAAAAAAAAAACGAAGCACGAACACACGAACAATCACTTTTCTCCTCAGATCTGTCTACAGCTTATAAAAATCAGAAGTCTGATGCTAAAATCAGGATCTTTGGAGGGTTTTCTTTTGTTTGTTTGTTTGTTTGTTTTTTAATCGGGGGGAGTCAGGAGATAAAATGTTAACGATGTGTGTCGGCAATTGCTTAGTCTTGTCGGTCAGAGTGTAGGAGGTCAACCGCTAACGATGTTTTCAAAGTTCCTTTTTTTGGTCAATAACATTAAGCTATACGTGGTCAAAGGTACCATCATACCATCATGATGAGTGTATAGAGGCTGGAGAAAGGGTCGTTTGAGGAATACTCTGTGGTGTGTGTTGTGTGTGTGTGTGTGTGGGTGTGTCCCCACACACCCCCCACCACCTGTGTGTGTGTGGGTGGTGTGTGACGAGTGGCCTGGCCAGAGACAGAGAGAGCTGAGAGGAGAGAGAGAGAGAGAGACTGCGTGGTTTGTTCCTCTCTCTCTCTCGCTGTCTCTCTCTCTCTCTATCTCTGTCTCTCGTGTGTGTGTGGGTCGTGTGTGTGTGTGTGTGTGTGTGTGTGTGTGTGTGTGGGTGGAGCGCTCCTTACCCATAACATATGTACGCATTTGGTTCGCACACACGCACGAATTCACAAGTGCTGCAAACCCCCCCCCACCCCCCCCCACCCCCCCCCACCCCCACCCCCACCCCTCCCCTGATCCCTTTATGTGCAGGCACACACATGGAAAGCAGTCATTCGGGGCCGCGAGGACTTTCTAGAAGAACGCCCCAACACGCACAGCACACACACACGCGCGCGTGCGCCAGTCTTGTAACCGAGATATGGATGACCAAATAACGAGGCAAGGAAGAAGAAGCTGTTGCATGCACGCAAAACTTCATTTCAGCGCGAGGGGAAGGAACCTAACTGTCCGCGTGCGGCACACAAATGAGAATAGAGGAGGAGGAGGAGGAAGGAGGAGGAGGGGGGGTTGTGCGAGAACGCGGACGGACGGGGCTAATAGAAAAGAGAGAGAAAATCCAGAAGAACGGTGGGAAAGGAAGAAGAAAGAAGACCAACAAAGGAAGACGAAAGAAAGAAAGAAACGTCAGAGAGGGACAAAAAAGAAAACCAACACTCAGGAAAAGAAAAAAAAAAAAAAAAGGGAAAGAAAACGATAAAATTCTCTCTCTCTCTCTCTCTCTCTCTCTCTCTCTCTCTCTCACACACACACACACACACCACACACACACACACACACCACACACACACACACACACACACACAACACACACACCACACACACACACACACACAGGGGAGAGAGAGAGAGATGAGAGAGA
>JADBJO010015859.1:0-5000 GCA_016801955.1 Conus betulinus | reverse complement strand
AAAAAATGTTTCGTCTCGTTTTGTTTTGGCTAAATTCTGCAAAGCAATTAAAAAAAAAAAAAAAAAAAAAAGACAAGATGAGGTTATATCAATTTGAAACCACGCTAGAAGAGCACATTTTCAACTGTGCAGAAACTGCTAGTTTTCCCCTTTAAGACAAAGTTGGGGGCATTCTGAAATCGATTGTGGACATGGTCTGTAACCGACAGGAGAAAACTATGTTTAGAAAAAAAAAAAAAAAAAGTTGCGACATTCCACTGACCTTTTTCCTCGCTGTACAAACTTCTCGCTCCGGAAATCTGCAAGGGAGATAGTCTGTGTTAGAGATCGTGTTTCAGCCAGGGTTACCCCGCCGTTTTCGTGGGACACATGCCACTGGCTGGCACGCACGAAAAGCAATTTTGCCCCATCAGACAACTTGAGCGGGTTCAATCACAGAGAGAAAATGCCAAGGTGTGGGTGTGAAACGGTGCATCTGAGATGCAGACAGTGGGTACCCCGATCGTCATCATTACGTGCGCTTGAAATGAAATATCGAACTCTCTAGATCTGTTCGCTTGACCCATGAAGAGAGGAAAGGGCGCTCTATTTTGCAATGAAACGACAGGCATCTTTTTTCTTGATTTACTTTTTGTACTCCCAGTTCTTATAGAACATGGAGTTTTTTAAAAAAAATGGGAACGAAGAAATGCTCTGTGTGTGTGTGTGTGTGTGTGTGTGTGTGTGTGGTGTGTTATGTGTGTGTGTATATGTGTGTGTGTGTGTGTGTGTGTGTGTGTGTGTGTGTGTGTGTGTGTCTGTCTGTCTGTCTGTCTGTCTGTCTGTGTGGTCAAAAGGTGTTTCCACTCGCTCCAGACAAAACCTCTGGAATGATCTTTCTGAAAATTTGTAGGTGTGTTCATTATGGGTCAGGGATGATGCCCGAAGTTTCATTTTAACAGAATAGCCGTTACGAACGGCTATGAATGATATATATATATATACTTTTTTTAATCGAGTCCGATAAAGGAAATAACCACCGCGCTGTCGTGTTTTTTCTTCCACTAAACTGGAAATTGTCTCCCTTCTTGCAATAACGGTTTATAATTATCATGTGTAACCAAACTATGTCAGCTCCTCGGTAGTATAGTGGTTAGTATCCCCCCCCCCCCCCCCCCTCCCCCCCCCCCTCCTCGCGGGAGACCGGTGTTCTATTCCACCCCGGGGAGAGCAATATATATCTTTTTCTTTTCTCTTACACACAAAATTTTTTTACCACCTAATTGGGAGTACGTGTATATGCTTTGCATTTTTTTTTTTTTTTTTTTTTCGGAATGGGTCTATAGTTTGCATGACTCATCACATACGATGTAAGAAGGGGACTTCAGGAGATAGATCCTTCTCACCAGCAGACTGTTTATACTGTATCGGGAAGCCGGCTCCCTCTGACCTGTCGATTGAGAAAATATTTAACAGCTTCGTTTTCAAACGTAAAACATTCAGCAGATTGATCTGAAATAATTAGTCAAATCGGTGAGAGACTGAGATCAATGATATCGGCGCCATCGTGGATAAAAAGCAAATGTTCTAGTTTGTCAGTCTTCTATAATTCTGCACAATACGCACAGTATTGGACCTCCGACTTTGACAGTCAAGACAGCTCATGGCTATTCTGAGGTATCTTGCGCTGAATCAATATACGATTTCAATTGAAGAACTGCATTCATGGCAAGTTATTTGTATGCTTGAAAAATAGCGCGAAGCAGAGCTGGAGCAAAATCATGATATGTTGTGAATTGCACTCACAGAGTCAAACAAGGAGACGTGTGTAACCTCGGACTGTTTCTGTGATTCATTGATGAACGGGTGCTAGACATACTGAGAAAAATCATTTCAGAATGATTTTGTATGATTTAGTTCCTCACCATGTTTTTGATAATAATATCACCCTAATTTCTATCATTTGTAGCTGAATTACGGCGACAATTACACAGCTTTGATTCGGCTGCTTCTAAACTGGAATTAACAATGAACCTGGCAACAGCTAGAACAGCTATTTTGGAAAAGTACATTCTTAGCAGAGTGGCGGGTCCAACTCCGGACTGTATCCAACCGGCCCTTTCCCTTTGTCGTTGCATGAAGGGGGTTTCTGTATAGAACAGTGTGTTTTTTTCTGCCGAACCCCCTTTTTCGTCTTTTATGGACTCGGCATGAGCCGGTTTGTAATTAAGAAAAAATAGACGAAAACTGACTGGCCACAGAGTTTACTGATCATATATATGGATTATAATGGCATGAGGGCGTGGGCTAAACATTCTCGCTGGAGTTCGAATTCATGTTAATATTTCGTTGCAAAGTGAGGCAACTGCAGGCGGAAACCTAAACAAATTCCAAATGTTAGTGATAACGCACCGCCAAAAAAAACGTAGACAAACGAATCACAAGACAAGATTGTCTTGTCATTCGTTTGTCTACTTTTTTTTGTCAGTGCAATATCACTAACATTTCAATAATGTTACTTTGCATTCGTATGGGACAATGTGTGTGGTCAACGTGTTTCAGTTTTCCTGAAATATTTTTTAGACAAAGACTGATTGAAAGTAGGTGGCAAGACTGGCACAATCACATGTTAGTAATAGATGTGTACATTACAGACTGCTGAAAAACATCGTGCGAGGAAGAAATGTAATAGGATGAAAGTGAAACGTCATCTGAAAAGCGCTTTGAGTAAAGTTAGATTTTGGTATTTCTGGTGTTTCTTTGTAAACCTTCAGATAACGGTTCCGGAAGGATAAGTAACGGATAGGGCAACGGCGTAATTAGGCTAAGGAGGCTGAAATCGATTTCCTCTTGTAGTTCTTTCTAACAGCATTTTAAAATGGTGGTAATCAAACATTCGCATCACAATCTCTCTCTCTCTCTCTCTCTCTCTCTCTCTCTCTCTCACACACACACACACACACACACACACACACACACACACACAACAAACACACACACACGGAGCGTGCTTCCACGTATTTTCTCTCTCTCTCTCTCTCTCATTCTCTCTCTCTCCTCTCTCTCTCTCTCTCTCACCCTTACCCCCCTCTCTCTCTCACCCCTTACCCCCCTCTCTCTCTCTCTCTCTCTCTCTCTTACTCCCCTCTCTCTCTCTCACCCTTACCCCTCTCTCTCTCTCTCTCTCTCTCTCTCTCTCTCTCTCTCTCTGTAAACAACGCCAACATCGCCAGCCTTCTTTATGCCCGCAGAGCTGTTTTCAAAAGCCGTGGTTTTCCTCGTTAACACATTTCTTTAATTTCCATCCCACGCACATCCCACTCTGTCTCTCTCTCTCTCTGTCTAACTGTCTGTCTCTCTGTCTATCTCTGTGTCACTCTCTCTCTCTCTCTCACTCACTCTCTGTCTCTCTGTCTCTATCTATCTATCTATCTGTCTGTCTGTCTGTCTGTCTGTCTGTCTCTGTCTATGTCTTATCACTCTCTCTCTATCTGTCTGTGTGTCTTTCTGTCTCTCTGTGTCTCTGTTTGTCTGTCCTCTCTCTCTCTCTCTCTCTCTCTCCTCTCTCTCTCTCTCTCTCTCTCTCTCTCTCTGCAAACGTACTTAGCCAGGAGAGATATTATTCTGTTACGTCAGAGGATAACAAAACTGTAAAGGTTATAATTTTTCGTAACAACAATGTTTGAAACGTGGAACTTCTCTCTGACATCACTTTAAGCTGTACAACGGAATGTAAAGTGATCTTCCATTTTCTCTCGCACCATCTGTACACATGACACACTAGTCATCGACGGCGGCGCCTTCAGGATTAAACCATCTTTCGTTCGCATTCAGTCCAAGAGTCCTACTTCTCAATCTAGCGAGCGTACCCCCTATGCCATTTATTAGTGACTACAGTCAGATTTTTTTTCTGGCTGTAAGATACTTTAATGATTCTGGCTAAGCACGTTGCAGAGGCATCTAATGTCAGGAGGAAAGAAATGTTCGGTGGGGTTTTTTTTATGTACATTACGCAGTTATCAGTTATAATTTTTTTGGTTATTTGCATTTACTTTTTTCGGCGCTGCAAGTATTGATGTACACTCCCTTGACATAAAGGCTATATGTAGGCCACTGTTAGTTAAAAAAAAAAAAAACGTATCTGAAACGTCTCTCTCTCTCCTCTCTCTCTCTCTCTCTCTCTCCTCTCTCTGTCTCTCTCTCACACACATACACACACGCGCGCGTGCGCGCGCGGGGGCGCGTTCTTTTCTTCGTCATCTTCTTAGCTCTCACTCTCTCTCTCTCTCTCTCTCTCTCTCCTCTCTCTCCAGATAGTCACTGCTTTGTGTGCGTAGAAATTATCTCACACTAACCGTTTATCTTATGCATTTTGATGATTTCTATCACATTGTCCAGCTGTTCTTGCAATTCTTTATGTTTTATCTTTAGTTACTGGCCCCGCTTATCAAAGGCTTGATCCACTCTCTCTCTCTCTCTCTCTCTCCTCTCTCTCTCTCTCTCCTCTCTCTCCTCTCCTCTCTCTATCTCGCTCAACGAGAAGAACATGAAGCGACTTCCAGACGGTTTCCATCCGTCAAAGGATGGCAGCGACTGGTAGAAACATTTTTTTTCCCAACCGTAAAACGAAAACTAACCGCTCACTCCAAAGCCCCCCCCCCCCCGCCCCCCCCGCCCCCCCTCCCCCACATCCCCCGGCTTCGAACGGGGACATCTGCACCAACCATTCCACAACCTGCCAGTGGTGGTTGCTCGTAAAACCTTCATGGAGAGTTGATTATCTCCCCTCTCCGTCTCTGCCTGTCTGTCTGTCTGTCGTGTCTCTCTCTCTCTCTCTCTCTCTCTCCTCTCTCTCTCTCTATCTCCTCGCTCTCTCTCTCGGTGGCTCATTTGACATTGTTGCTGCTGCTGTTCTCCGGAGCGTGGCGTAGAAAAAAGTTTTCGATTTATCCATTTCACCATCGTTAAAAAAAAAAATGTTCGGATCCGTATTTATATAATATTCCGTATTCGTATTCTCT
>JADBJO010015858.1:20000-42368 GCA_016801955.1 Conus betulinus | reverse complement strand
GGTGGCTGGTGAGGCCGATCTGGGCCCGGAAGGAACGCCCACATGTGGGACACATGTGGGTGGGTGCTACAGTGGAGGTGGAGGTAGCTTTGGCCTTGCGCGCGGCTCGCTTTCTCTCAGCTTCTGCTGTGCGTCTCTTCTCTGATGTACATGCACCCTTGTGACGCTGCTTCGCCAGGCTGGGCGGTCCAGGTCAAGCAACTCCCAACTGTTGAGGCTGATGTTCTGGCCTTTGAGGGACACTTTGAGGCGGTCCTTGGAACGTTTCTTTTTTCCCTAACTCCCCCCCCCCCCCCTAACTTTGCACTTGCCCCGACTGTTGTTCTCCTTCCTGTAGGATCCACGACCATGCAGGTAAAAGGATAATTCACCATGGATCTGTCACCTTGTCTGTGTCGATCATCAACCTGTTGCCTGTGAGTTGAAATGATCTACATCTCACATTAGCTTTAAACTAAAATATTCTACATTTCAATCACTAATTCAATACTGAATTCAAACATTTGGCTCCAAAACACTGGGTGTTTTTGTTCAGTTCCAAGTTGATACTCTTATTACCAGCTACGTATGGTGTTGTTCATCAGTGGTAATACTCTAAATCCACTGACAGAAAAGTGTTGCTTTTTTTTCAATGTCGACACTGTGCTCCTTTCCACACAATCAGCAGTGCTTGATTTTTAATGATTTCTTTTAACAGTCTCTTCTTCAAATAAGCATGTTGCTTCGGACAAAAAGTGAAAACAGATGTTTACTTCTGCTACGGCACTTTCTACTTGGGCAAGACCCTCCTGTCCCAAACGACTCCAAACGCAAATAAAGACGCACAAAACAAGATGAAATGTAACGCCAATTTAATAGGCTGTACAAAAGAAACAGGTGAAACAAACTTTTCGACACAAAGTCTGCATCAGATGTGACAAGTTGCAAACAAACTTCAATCATGAGCAAAACAGTAGGCTGCTTTCCTCTTGGTTGTCAGGAGAGACATAGCAAAACAGTAGGCTGCTTTCCTCTTGGTTGTCAGGAGAGACATAGCAAAACAGTAGGCCGCTTCCCTCTTGGCTGTCAGGAGAGACATAGCAAAACAGTAGGCTGCTTCCCATTTGGCTGTCAGGAGAGACACAGCAATGTATTCACCAGTAGGAAAGACAGTGAGTACTGTTCAGAAAAAACGCAGTAAAGAAGCAGGCTGCAGGGAGAGGTTAAGTTCAGAGGTGGGAAGGTAGGATCTGAAGAGTAAACAAAATATCAGAAAAAAAACACAGTCTGACAGACAGACTGACAGACTGATGTACAGAGACAGAAACAGAAAGAGAGAGTCAGAAAGACAGACAGAGAGAGAAAGAGACATAGAGAGGGAGGGACAGAGAGAGACAGGGACAGTGACACAGAGACAGAGACAGACAGACAGAAACAGAGACAGAAACAGAATCAGAGACAGAAACGGAGAGAGAAGACAGACAGAAAGAGACAGAGAGATAGAGACAGAGAGAATCAGAAAGACAGACAGAGAGTGAGTCAGAGACAAAAATCAGACAGACAACACACAGAAGAAGAAACGAGTCAGAAACACATTGTAGAACGCTAGAATTTATAATGTCACATGCTTTACAGATTCAGGGGAGGATGTCACACACTGAAAAGGACAATTAAAAAGATGATGTAAAAAAAAAACAACCACAACAATAAACTTCATCAAATATGAATTGACAGAATCTTAGACAGAAAACGAACTGTCAGTGCAATAAATGCTGTAATAACATACTATACATCAATAGAAATATGTATACACTTTTGTATATATATATATATATATATATATATTTGCTTTAAAAAAAAAAAAAACAAGAAGAGGAACAAGAAGAAACGCAGGTTCTTTGTTTGTGTGTGCACGTGTGTGTCTTTCTCAACATACTTCATAAAAAATGTAATGAAATATGATTTGCAAAACCCTAAAAATTTTGTAACACTTTGACTCACTTCAAGGTTCGCACTTTGAGGTTCATTAGTGCATATTTGCGATATGAAAATTTTGATATCTTTCTAACCAGTCTAAACGGAATACAGCAGATGGCTACCAAATCAGTACACTATTGTGTTTGTATTTTGAAAACTATACATTTAGAGTTGTTACTTTAGTTTAGATATTTTATTTCTAGTCTTTTCATCGTGTCGATGATGTTAGACTCCAGCATGAAAAATAGCAAAACTTTATTAATTTTTTTAACATCATCAAAAAAAAATTTTAATACGGGGGAAAAAGAAGAAGAAGAAAGAAGAAGAAGAAGAAGAAGAAAGGGAGAGAGAGAGAGAGGGAGACAGAGAGAAAGAGAGAGAGAGCGAGCGAGAGAGAGAGAAACAGACACAGAAGAAGAGAGGGAGAGAGGGGGAGAGAGAGGGAGACAGAGAGAGAGAGAGAGAGAGAGAGAGAGAGAGAGCGAGAGAGAGAGAAACAGACACAGAGACAGAGACAGAGACAGACAGGCAGATAGACAGAGACAGAGACACAGAGACAGCGAGACAGAGACAGAGAGAGTTACAAAAACGGGCAATAAGACTACCTAACAAATAACTAGGTAATCTAAATATTGAAAGGTTGAAAAGATTAAACTGATCCCAAAATAACTTAACAATAGAAAAAGGCAAAATACATTCTACGACTTCCGGAGGTAGGAAAGCTTTCACTGAAGCACATTTTACCAGTATATTCTCAATTGTCATTTCTGCAGAGCAGACACACTTAATGTCTTTACAGTACTTTGTCGTTAAAGCATTTAACAAAAGTCTGCACGACAAGGTAACAATTGATCTACTTGTACATGGAGCATTAGAGTCTGTTTTCCCACGTACTTGATACCTTTCTAGCAGTCAGTGCATTTGGTTGATCAGATAATTTCCTGTCGATTTCACACTGTCATCATTGTTATTCGTGTAACAATGCCAACTATAGATTCAATGTTTGGTAACATTTCGTTTAACGGCAACAACTGTTTCAAGGAAATTGCAGAACGACTAAGATTTACAACACCAATGCACAATAAAGACTACACAGATTGGAGAAGGTGCGTGCGTGCGCGCGCGCGCGCGCGGGCGTGTGTGCGTGTGTGTGTGTGTGTGGTGTGTGTGTGTGTGTGTGGGTCCATTTGGTTAGGTCAGCACGGAACCATTACTCCTTGAGGCCGAGAGTTCTTAATTCAAGAGTTGGTGAGACTTGGTCTAAGCAACTTCTTAGTAGCCAACTTAAAACGACTTGTACTTCTCGCGAATGACGTGCTTTTCATTTTAAGACATTGATTTTGCCAGTATTATTAGAAGCTACAAACTTTTCCTCACATTTTGAAAGAAACACCATGTTCATATCCCACTCTCTTATACACCCATAGTAAATCAGATCTATGCACACCCAGATGGAGATAGGAAAGTCTTAATTTAGGAACATTCATAAGAGAGACAGACAGACAGACAGACAGACAGGCAGACTGACAGAGAGAAAGCACGTCAACAAGAAAATCCGAACGTATTTCTGTATGTTTCTCTGTCTATCTACCTGAGTGTCCCTGTGTCGGATCAGCATGTATTATTCTTTTCTGAGTCCCTTTCTCAGAGTAAGACATATGACGCTCCGTTTGGTAAACACTGGTGGGCGATTTATGTAGGTAATGACATTCTGACTAATATAGTAAGACATATGACTCTCCCTTTGGTAAGCACTGGTGGGCGATTTATGTAGGTAATGGCATTCTGATTAATATAGTAAGACCTATTACTCTCCCTTTGATAAGCACTGGTGGGCGATTGACATAGGTAATGACATTCTGATTAATATAGTAAGACATATGACGCTCCCTTCGGTAAGCACTGGTGGGCGATTTATATAGGAAATGGCATTCTGATTAATATAGTAAGACCTATTACTCTCCCTTTGATAAGCACTGGTGGGCGATTGACATAGGGTAATGACATTCTGATTAATATAGTAAGACATATGACGCTCCCTTTGGTAAGCACTGGTGGGCGATTTATGTAGGTAATGACATTCTGATTAATATAGTAAGACATATGACGCTCCCTTTGGTAAGCGCTGGTGGGCGATATATATAGGTAATGACATTCTAATTAATATCACAATATCAGTAGATATCCAAATATGAAATATGAATATGTGTCTACGTTTGTTAGGCAAATATATCAAACAAAGTAAGCAGTGTCAAATACATTGAAACACACGCTACATATATGAAACAACACTTAATGTTCAAAAACACAATACATACATCAAGGGGCCATGTATGATGGTGCAAATCTGTGCATTATGAGCTAGTCTCCATCCTCCTTCCCTTCCCCATCCCCCAACCCCATTCTGTCCCCTACCCCCATCCCCTATGTGGAAAAAATTGATGTGAAGTGATTTAACGTTTTACCATGAGTGCGAGCTACTGATGGGGGGAGAGGGGATGGGGGCGATGAGTGGAAGAAAAACCGGTAAGCCACTAGAGAATCATGTCTATGAAAGTAATCAGAACACGAACAGATCATGTGTTTTGTAGGGTAATAATACGCCAGGAAGCAATGACAACATGACTGTCTGACGTATACTCGGGATGGACAGGAAAGTATTGATACGTCAATAGTGATTATTGTGCAGGGGAAAAATGCATGGGATCCTAATTACATACACAACACAATGACAGCTGCATGGGGTCAAAGGGTCGTGGCAAAACAAATCCTGATTGGGGTAGATGACATAATTATTACAGAAAATTCGTTTTTTAAAAAAAATCTAGATAACATCTTTTCGAGGTAATACTGCACGAAACAGTAGAACTCAAGTTAAAGAGACATATTTGTCTTAGCAATAGGTAGGGAAGTGATTTAGATTTAACTGTTTTGTATACGTTTGGCGATGATATGGGAAAATAAAGAATCCATCACTCCTTCATGCTTGAATTGGTCAATGATTTGATGGGCCATTCGAAGGAATGTCGAGTTCATGGTGTATATTTAGATTCACAATGACAAGGTCTTTCATGGACAGAGTTTTTGATAAATGGCAGAGAAGCGTCAGTGTACAAAACAATGAAACTGAATTGAAACTGTACTATCAAAAACATGAAGAGAATGCAGGAGCAAAACATCTAAATAGTTCGATTCAAATGCTTATTCTGAAATATCAGTTCAAAATTTAAACAGATTTCTTCATATCAAAATATCAATTTTTTTTTAAAGTGTAACAACGACACCTAAAAAACGATCTACCAAAACGAAGATGAGTAAAGTGAATGTTTAGTTGAACACACGCATAGTTTTACCTTGCAAAAAAGAAGGCATTAAGGGAAGTATTCTTTAAAATCATTAAATTGAATTCCGTTTGTTTTTTTCTGACATGATTTCTACACCAGGACAAAAATCTCGTCCCAATCTCTTCAAACGTCGATGAACAGCAAATCTAAAAAATTAAGTTGAATGGTTTTGTTTAAGTCAATGTCAACTGATTTGTTTTCAATCTCTTTCAATTCAGATCAGTCGCAGGGCTAAAAGAATTAAACATTTTCAGCCTGAAATCCCAATATCTTCTTCATAAACTGAGGAAGTAGTAAGCAAACATAAACAAAGAATTGAGAATTAGAACAAAGCTTAGAAAATATCCTGCTGTTTCTTACAGTTACGTTCCAAAATGTCCTAACGTAGACCACAAATCCCCACGGTAAATTAAGTCCCAGATCTCGTAGACCTCATCAGTCCTTCAATTAATCTAAATCGTAAGCCCTGTAATCTGTGAGAGATTTCTTTTCCATCATCATGTGCATTCTCTAGAGAATATCAAAAGCAGATGCATCTGCCAGTGACTTACACCAGATTGGAAAGGATGATGCTCATTCCAACCGTGTTTACAGTGAGACCAATGACAAAGGAGACTACTTCAAAACGTGCCGCTGTCGCCTTCCCTTAAACACAGTGTTCAGCTTCTCCTTCACTCCGCATGTGTCCTCATTCATCATCTTTTGTCCACGCCCAGTGGTCTCATCTTTGTTCTCATTCAGTTCAGTTTGTATTGGAGACACACGACTGACTTCGGTTTCAGAGCAATGGCCACAGAATTCTTGCTGCTTCTCGAACTGATATTTCCTTAAGATTATGAAAGTGATCAGCAAGAATACAAGGTTCTCTATGTATATGAAGATGAGGAAGACGAAGATCCAGGGCATGCCATCTATTCCTCTGGGCATTTCCGTGTGTTGAAGAAGGAGATGAAGACGGACATGGACACGGTGAGGGTGACCAGGTAGGACGCCTTGTCTCCCAGCTCCAGAGGCAGAAGGAACACCAGCACATTCAGATAGGACGTCAGCACCATGGGTGCCACCATCATCATGGAGTAGAAGGTCGATTTTCTCTTTAGGTGGAGGACAAAATGGGATAGGATGTTCTGGGAATCCTGATAATCCACTCTGCTATTAGCAGAGGTGAACCAATCAGATCCCATTCCCCGTTCACTGTGAACTGTTTTTATGGTGCATTCCCCTGACAGGTAGGAAGTCGATGGCCCAGGAGATGTCCATCACAGTGAAGGGGCAGTGATGACTGTCAAAGGGATAGTAGGTCATGTCCAGTTCACACAAAAAGGAAAAGACAGTAGCCACAAAGACATCAATGGTTCCGTTCGCATAGATCATGACGTTTACCGGACTATCGTGAAACATGTCGACGTTATCTACACTTTCAGCCACTCTCTCACCACCGGCAGCCATAGAAGATCATGAGGAAAAGCCACTGCACGGGGTAGGAGGGTGGAATTTTCTCCAGTGAATTCCTGAATAAGTTCCTCACTCAGAGCCAAGGAGGCGTCATTCCAATAGAAATGCAATCCAGCAGACATAGTAACAGTCTGACGTCCTGCATCGACGTCAAGAATGGACCCTGGGGATAAGAGCACGGATCCTTGCGGTGTGGCACAGTCCGCGTCTGACGAGGACACCGGGGGGACTTTCTGCAAGATGGACTGATGGTTCATAAGCCAGGTCCTCCACCGGTAATAGGCCAGTCGTCTTCCTGCATGGGGACCTGAGAAATGAGACGTGTTGGTCCCCACTGTGTGGGCTGTCAGCACCACGGCTGAAGTGGGTCCACACCAAAGCCAGAAACACTGAACAGATCAGGTTTGGGTCGCTCCACTGCATGATGAGTACAATGTCGAAGACACTCTCAGTACAATGTACAGATGTCTGTGTTATTTGCAAGCAATGAATCAATGGTCAACGGTTTATTTTCTTACCAAAAATATCAGATGACAGAAGGTGAGGCCAAGTCAAGCCACAGAAACAGTTTGATGAGTGTTGAAAGTCCATGCGTCGTAAACTGACTTATTCCTCAATGTCCAACTATCACATAATGTTATAAAGGACTGTATTCTCATGCGCTGTAAACTGATTTATTCCTCAATGTCCAACTATCACATAATGTTATCAGGGACAGTCCCCCCTCGTCACTCCAATGTCCAGGCAACGCCAGCTGACTCAGGCAAATTTCCCTGGACAGTGGCTTTTATCTTGGACCAATGTTTACCAGCTGATGACATAACCCCTCCTCCTAACGATTTTATCACTGTCAGTTGATCCACTCCACATCTCACACCAATACTGCTTTCTTTTTTAGGTTATGCAAATTATTCATGATTTCAAGCTGTCTGAATGTATCTATGAGCATCTGTGTGTCAGTATGTCTGTCTGTGCATGGTTGTGCGTGCGCGTCTGTGTGTGTGTGTTTGCGTGTGTGTGTGTGTGTGTGTGTGTGTGTGTGTGTGTGTGTGTGTGTGTGTGTCTGTCTGTCTGTCTGTCTGTCTGTCTGTCTGTGCGCGTGCGCGTATCTCTGTGTGTGTGTATATGTGTACGTGTGCGCGCGCGCGCGCGTGCGCGCGCGCGTGTGTGTGTGTGTGTGTGTGTGTGTGTGTGTGTGTGTGTGTGTGTGTGTGTGTGTGTGTGTGTGTGTGTGTGTGTGTGTGTGTGTGTGTGTGTGTGTGTGTGTGTAAACGAGTTGGATGATGGATACCAGCACAAAAAATCAATACTGGTTCGCCTCATCCCAGCAAATATTGCATCATGCAAAGTAAACATCACTAGCATCAGTTAAATGCCCTCCTTTTTTTCCCCAATATCTGCACGAAACAGAAACAAAGTATCAGTGTTTCCCGCTCAGATTTCCATAATAACTCCGGTTACAGATTAGTTTCCACACAGAATTGTGCTTAATGAGCATCACGAATCAAATAATGCCCATTCGGTTCCTGTGTTATCGTGTCACAAACGAAAAGATTAGCCACAGTAGAGATCGATCATGCACACAACAGATATTGGCTCTTTGCACTGGAGCTTCAAACAATACATGGATGTTGTTCTTGCACATCAAGGGAAATTATATAATGACGTTGATTCAAACATAGAGATTGATTCATTCCAAATATGAACAGCTTTTCTTAATGGCATCAGTTCGCTTTGAATCAGACCATATCTGCTACTTCAAGGAGCGATCTACATACAATGGAGAAGAAAACAAATAGCACTAAAAAAACCCATTGAACAGAAACATTATGTGACAAAAATGAAATACACTTCCTGTCTTTGCTGTCTGTCGCTCTGTGTGTGTGTGCGTGCGTGTGTGTGTGTGTGTGTGTGTGTGTGTGTGTGTGTGTGTGCGTGTGTGTGTGTGTGTGTGTGTGTGTGTGTGTGTGAGTGTATGTGTGTGCGTGCGTGCGTATTGTGTGTGTGTGTGTGTGTGTGTGTGTGTGTGTGTGTGTGTGTGTGTGTGTGTGTGTGTGTGTGTGCGTGTGTGTGTGTGTGTGTCTCCGTGCGTGTGTGTGTGCGCGCGTGTGTGTGTGTGTGTGTGTGTGTGTGTGTGTGTGTGTGTGTGTGTGTGTGTGTGTGTGTGTGTCTTATTTTCAACAAAAATTCTCCTCTCGAAAATAGAAACATCTTCCCAAACTTATTCATAATACTCAGCTAGTAAACCATTTTATCCCATAAAACAGCAAGTTTTTCTTTCTACAGTTTCTTTTATCTTTAGATTGTTGATAATAAATAGATCTGATTCATTTCACCTTCAGCCATGAAAATAATTTAAAGGGTTAGGCCCAAACTTCTTCTGTCTGAACCCTTAGTATGTTCTGATGAACGAGGGACGTAAAACAGAAACATAATCTGAGTGTAGGAAATCAGACTATAGAATAGAAGGTAGTTAATGCTTAACTACTGTGATGCTTCTAAATCTGCATTGCAGATTATAAATCGTGAACATTAATTTATATAGAAAATATGACATGTGAAAATGTTGCACAACTGGAGGAGATTCATACTGCGATCTCTTCCTGATTCTTCGCCATCACTTTCTACAATGTCCCATCTGCATGGAGGATAGATGCACCTCAATGATTTACACCAGACAGGAAAGTATAATGGTCAGCCCAACTGTGTTGACGGTAATACAAAGAACAAAAGACAATGCTTCAAGTCGTGTAACTGTCATCTTTCCTTTAAACACAGTCTGTATCTTCTTCTTGACTCCTGATGTGTCCTGGTTTCCCCTCGGTTTTCCACGTCCAGTGATCTCATCACTGTTCTCATCTAGTTCAGTTTCTACTGGAGACATGCGATTGCCTTTGGCTTCAGAGGAATCGCCATAGGGTTCTTGGTGCCTCTCGTTCTGATGTTTCCTCAAGATTATAAAGTGATCAGCAAGATGAAAACGCTCTCCACATAAATGAAGATGAGAAAAGACGAAGATCCAGGGCATTCCATCTATTCCTCTGGGCATTTCCGTGTTGAGAAGGAGATGAAGACGGACATGGACACGGTGAGGGTGACCAGGTAGGACGCCTTGTCTCCCAGCTCCAGAGGCAGAAGGAAACACCAGCACATTCAGATAGGACGTCAGCACCATGGGTGCCACCATCATCATGGAGTAGAAGGTCGAGTTTCGCCGCAACTGGAGGACAAAACGTGAAAGAATGCTTTCAGATCCCTGAAAATCTATGGTGTCAGTATGAGAAGTGTAACTAATCAGCTCCCATTCACCATCCACAGCAAACCGTTCATTGCGTTTTCCAACAATAGGAAGCAGGGTGATTGTCCTTGAGATGTCTAGCACAGTTAAGAAGCAGTCATGACGATCAAAAGGATAGTAGGTCATGTCCAGTTTGCACAAAAAGAAAAAGACAGTAGCTACAAAGATATCAATGGTTCCATTCGCGTAGACCATTATGCTTGCTGAACTTTCACGAAGAATGTCCGCATCAGTGACACTTTCAGCTATTCTGATAATTGGCAGCCATAAAATATCATAAGGAAAAGACACTGCGTGGGGGAGCAGAGAACAGTTTCCTCCAGTGAATTCCTCAATAAGTTCCTCACTCAGAGCAAGGGAGGCATCATTCCAATAGAAATGCAATCCAGCTGACATAGTAACAGTTTGATGTCCTTCATCTACGCCAAGAATTGACCCTGGGGATAAATAGAATGGTCCCTTGCAGTCTGATAGAGTCCCGACTGTGATGAGGACACTGGGGGGACTTTCTGCAAGATGGCCTGATGGTTCATAAGCCAGGTCCTCCACCGGTAATAGGCCAGACGTCTTCCTGCATGGGGACCTGAGAAATGAGACGTGTTGGTCCCCACTGTGTGGCTGTCAGCACCAGGGCTGAAGTGGGTCCACACCAAAGTCAGAAACACTGAACGGATCACGTTTTGCTCACTCCACTGCATGATGAGTTCACAAGTCAATAAGATTTTCAGCACTGTGTCTTCCCTTCAGATGCCTTCCATTTGCAAGCAGTGAAGCAACGGTCAGCTATTCCTGTTCTGAAGAACAGTAGATGACAGAAGGTGAATCACGCCACAACCACAAAAACAGTTGGACGAGTGTCACCCTTTTCCATGCACGTGAACTGACTTCTCGATGTCCAGCTATCACATAATGTTCTGGGGACGGTTGCCTCTCGCGATTCTACGTTTTAGTCACACAAATGCATGAGGAATACCTAGGTCCAAGAGACTTTCAGTATTATGTCTACCCTGCAAACGTCTGCCATTTGCAAGTAGTGACCTCATGAATGACTGTTTCTGTACTGAAGACTACCAGATGACAGAAGGTGTGGCAGTGACATGATGAGCGCTCTTTCTGTTCTGAAGACTATCAGACGACAGAAGGTGTGGCAGTGGCATGATTAGTGTCTATTCTGTTCTGGAGACTATCAGATGACAAAAGGTGTGGCTTGTCACAATGACAGACACTATGTGATGAGAGCTGATTTTTCATACATAGAAACTGTTTGTCAATGTCTACCCATCACATAGTGTTAGAACTACGATCATCTCTTGCAATTCAAGCAAACACACAGATTCCACTGACTGAGCCAAATGTCGAGCCCTGCTTTGGCGTTTATATGGGACTAATGTTATCGTTTAATGAAACAACTTTGCTCTCTTTTATCTTCATAACTAACGATTGATTTTCAGTGCCACAGAATGGTGCTTAACGAACAGCACGAGTCAACAATGCCCATGGTGAGTTACCAGCGGCTACAAATTAAACAGATTGACCAAAGCAGAGAACACACAGTCAGCCACACAGCAGATATTTGTCACTTCGTGTGGGGCTGCCTGTCCGGAATGGCCTGGTCGGGTGGTCACAATGAAGGACACTTTGTAACATTGGGCTTTCTGTCCCCGAGGGAAACACACAGGAAATGAGTGATCTTGTTTGCACAGACGATGGAGTGAGTTTAAAACAGAAAACCAGCTGAATTAGAAACCAGATTGTTACAGCTCTCTCTCTCTCTCTCTCTCTCTCTCTCTCTCTCTCTCTCTCTCACTCCATAATGTATGTTTTGGATGAATGTTCTGTCAAAAACAAGTTAGAGAGTGGCCCTACGGTACAGTATGCACCTCGTGGGGTGATTGACTATTATGTAAACTTGCCAACAGCATTTGTGTTGAGTTGGACAAATAAACTAGTGGAAAATAAGTGCAGGCTAAAGATTTGTGTGCCATTAAATCAATGACTTTACAGAATTTGTTTGAATGGGAGATGAGGTGAGGTTAGTGTTGAAGGGGGAACGCTTCTCTCCTCTCTCTCTCTCTCTCTCTCTCTCTCTCTCTCTCTCTCTCTCTCTCTCTCTCTCTCTCTCTCTCTCTCTCTCTCCTTTTCAGTACATGTGTGGCAGAATCAAGGAAATGATTGCATGATCTGTCATTGATTCTCCGACTCGTAATACAATCGTGCTCTTTTCTTTCTCCTTGTTGCAATATCAAGATTTTTCTAAGAATTTTTTCCCTGGTACCATTATCCAATTACCTTGTTTGTTGTGACGTACTCGAAGCCAAGGTGTTAAAGTGCACGTCACAATCATAGGATCCAGTTCGCTGTTCAGATGCTATAAGTGACAGAGTTTACGTTTGTGCCTAGCCACTTAATTTCACAACACCAGTTACCTAGTGCGTCTTTCATAATTTTTTTTTCGCTATTTAATGGGCCTGCAAACATGCGAAGTGTGTGTGTGTGTGTGTGTGTGTGTGTGTGTGTGTGCCCGTGGGTGGTTCCGTGCGTGCGTGTGTGGTGGGGCGGAGGGGGGAGGGGGTGTGTGCGCGCGCGCGCCCCCTCGTGCGTGTTTATATCTTTGTCTGTATCTGTGTCTCTGCCTGTGTCTATATATCTGTGAGTGAAAAGTGAAAGAAAGGCAATCACTACAAATCCGTTTTAGAGTTTCCTTCATGTCATGTTTTTTGGCGGTGTGTGTGTGGGGTTTTTTTTTACCTCGGTATTCTATGAAGAAATAGATTACAGGATACTCATAATTCGTCCTCAGATCATTGATGTATGCGTGTAAGTAAGTTTAAAATGTTTGCATATTTCTCCAAAAGTGTATGGCTCTGTGTGCAATCACTTTAACATTAAACTACAAACAATTTACTCTATGGGAAACATTGATTGGCAACACCTGAAAATGATAGCATAATTATCATTACCACAACATCTATATATCATATACATATCATACATATGTCTGTATATTTCTTCAGAACTGTAATCATACTCCGCGATACGTTTGTATACTACAATAGAAACACTCAATGTGACCATGTATGAAACACTGGATAATGCACAAACACGAGAGATGAAGGGAGACTATGTAGATCCATGTTGGCGAAGATGATGTACAAACACGAGAGATGAAAGGGAAACTATATGTACAAACACGAGAGATGAAACGGAGACTATGTAGATCCATGTTGGCGAAGATGATGTACAAACACGAGAGATGAAAGGGAGACTATACGTATAAACACGAGAGATGAAAGGGAGACTATATGTACAAACACGAGAGGTGAAAGGGAGACTATGTAGATCCATGTTGGCGACGATGTATCAGCAACCATTCCTCTGTCATCACCACCTCCCATGTCCACCACGTCACCTCACTTCCCTCTACACCTCACTCATGTCTCACCACCCATCCGCACACGAGAAAATCGTTTTTAATTGTCTCGTGATTCAACATATGGTCAGCAATGCCAATGGCTGATGCTTGTTCGTGTGAAATAATTGAAAAGGGAAAATGTTGAAACATAAGTCGATGGCGCCTATATAAGATGCCTTGGAAAGTAATTGAAATACAAATGAATAATTGTGTTTGGGGAGGTAAAAAAACCCATGGAGAGGCAATCAAAAAAAAAAAAACGAGTAAGGAATGCATACTGAGGAATAATGATACATAGGATAGTACTGAAAACACCAATGGTCAGGTGTTATAATGCATGGGGTAGTGACTACACACCTGATATCCTGCGTGGGGTTAATGTGTCGTGGCATTACAAAACTCGATTTAATGATGCAGTATAAATTATAATGATGGAAGATTTTTTTTCATTTGATTATATTTGCTTGTGTTAATAATTGACGGTTAAATTCAAGGCTTGAGATAGTGATTAGCGGTAGATGATTAAAATCCGTGTACATTATATGCATTCGGAGATAATATTGGAAACTGATGAAACCACCTCTCTATGCAGTTTCATGTTAATGCTTTGACTGGACACTCGAGTTAATGTCCTGGGTTGATGATGATGTAAAGTAATCTAATACGATGCATGTGATCTATTGGTTCTAAATGCTAAAGAAATCATGAAAAATATTTTTTTTGTGTTCTGCGATAGGGAAGACTGATTCATGTGAAATCCATTGTTCAAAAGCCCCATTTCCATATAGTTTTTTTATGCCAGTATGTACTGAATTGAAATTCTAATGCACGCAAACCACCTAACAGCTGAACATCTAGTTCAATTGTTTCAAATGTTTAGATTCAAACATAAGTTCAAAATTCGGATAGATTTTGTTACTGTCAAAAATTCATCTTAGTTTAAACAGCACCTGTTGCCCCCAGAAGCAATCCCACAAAAAAGAACACAACAAAATCATAAATAAAAATGAACATAATCATGATATTTTCGTGCAAGAATAACTCGTGAATACAGACATTCATAGGATGGAAAGTGGGTGGATAAAAATGGGTGAGGTTGCGGCGAGGGCAGACATTCATAAAGCAAAAAAGTAGCTTCCTGCTTACCATCCGCCACACTCCCAATGAGATTTCTCCCTCTCAAAAACAACATCGTTTTCAAACTTTTCATATCTATGGATAGATCCAGTAAACACTCTGAACACTTTTGTTTGAATTGATAATATGTGATAGATTTTAATGCATTTCTACTTCAATTGGTCAAGTGATTTTACTCTAGCCTAAAAGGGGCTAAAGTGCTAGAATTTTTGGTCAGAAATCTGGGTAAGTTTTCACGAATTGGGGACATGGAACACAAACATAAGTCGAGCGCTTAGGATCAGGCCACAGCTTTAGAAGTATTGCGTTGTTAATTTCAGTGTTTTGTTTCAAACTAGCTCAGTGTAGATCATGAATCCTTAAAGTAATTTAAGGTCCAGAAATGTTATATGTGAAGATCTCCTCGAGCTACAGATCCTCAGTCCATCAGTATAAACCAGTCATAAGCTCTCTGATCTCTTAGGGATTTCTTTTCCTATGGTCATAAATTTTTCAGACTGTATCAAATGTGCATTACGCGCCAGTGACTCACACCAGATTTAATAGGATGATGGTCAGCCCAACAGTGTTGACAGCAACACCGATGATAAAAGAGGCTGCTTCCAGTCTTGCAGCTGTTATGTTTTCTCTAAACACAACCCTTATCTTCTGCTTCACCCTGTAGAAATTCTTAGTTACCATCTTCTTTCCGTGTTCAGTGGCCTCAACAATGTTCTCATCCAGCTCAGATTGTGTTGGAGACACAGGATGGCCTTCGGGTCTAGACAAATCGCCAAAAGGTTCTTGCAACTTCTCACACTGACGTTTCCTTCCTCAAGATGATGAAAGTGACCAGCAAGGTGAGAACACTCTCCACATAAATGAAGATGAGAAAGACGAAGATCCAGGGCATGCCATCTATCCTCTGGGCATTTCCGTGTTGAAGAAGGAGATGAAGACGGACATGGACACGGCGAGGGTGACCAGGTAGGACGCCTTGTCTCCCAGCTCCAGAGGCAGAAGGAACACCAGCACATTCAGATAGGACGTCAGCACCATGGGTGCAGTATCATCATGGAGTAGAAGGTCGATTTTCTCCGTAGATGGAGAACAAAATGGGATAGGATGTTCTGGGAATCCTGATAATCCACTCTGCCAGTAGCAGAGGTGACACCAATCAGTTCCCATTCCCCGTTCACTGTGAACTGTTTATGGCGCATTCCCCTGACAGGAAGGAAGTCGATGGCCCAGGAGATGTCCATCACAGTCAAGGGGCAGTGATGACTGTCAAAGGGATAGTAGGTCATGTCCAGTTCACACAAAAAGGAAACAACAGTAACACAAAGACATCAATGGTTCCGTTCGCATAGATCATGACGTTTACGGGACTATCGTGAAAAATGTCGACTGTGGCTACACTTTCAGCCACTCTCACCACAGGCAGCCATAGAAGATCATAAGGAAAAGCTACTGCACGGGGAAGGGAGGTGGAATTTTCTCCAGTGAATTCCTGAATAAGTTCCTCACTCAGAGCCAAGGAGGCGTCATTCCAATAGAAATGCATTCCAGCAGACATAGTAACAGTCTGACGTCCTGCATCGACGTCAAGAATGGACCCTGGGGATAAAGAGCACGGTTCCTTGCGGTGTGGCGCAGTCCGCGTCTGACGAGGACACCGGGGGGACTTTCTGCAAGATGGCCTGATGGTTCATAAGCCAGGTCCTCCACCGGTAATAGGCCAGTCGTGTTCCTGCATGAGGACCTGAGAAATGAGACGTGTTGGTCCCCACTGTGTGGCTGTCAGCACCAGGGCTTAAGTGGGTCCACACCAAAGTCAGAAACACTGAACGGATCAGGTTTGGGTCACTCCACTGCATGATGAGTACAATGTCGAAGACACTCTCAGTACAATGTACAGATGTCTGTTATTTGCAAGCAGTGAACCGATGGTCAACGGTTTCTTTTCTTACCAAAAATATCAGATGACAGAAGGTGAGGCCAAGTCAAAGCCACAGAAACAGTTTGATGAGTGTTGAAAGTCCATGCGTCGTAAACTGACTTATTCCTCAATGTCCAACTACCACATAATGTTATCAAGGACAGTATTCTCATGCGCTGTAAACTGACTTTTTTCTCAATGTCCAACTACTACATATGTTATAAAGGACAGTATTCTCACGCGCTGTAAACTGACTTATTCCTCAATGTCCAACTACTACATAATGTTATAAAGGACAGTATTCTCACGCGCTGTAAACTGATTTATTCCTCAATGTCCAACTATCACATAATGTTATCAGGGACAGTCCCCCCTCGTCACTCCAATGTCCAGGCAACGCCAACTGACTCAGGCAGATTTCCCTGGACAGTGGCTTTTATCTTGGACCAATGTTTACCATCTGATGACATAACCCCTCCTCCTAACGATTTTATCACTGTCAGTTGATCCACTCCACATCTCATACCAATACTGCTTTCTTTTTTAGGTTATGCAAATTATTCATGATTTCAACCAGTCTGAATGTGAGTATCTGTGTGTCAGTGTGTGTGTCTTTGCATCGTTGTGCGTGCGCGCGCGCGCGCGCGCGCGCGCGCGTGTGTGTGTGTGTGTGTGTGTGTGTGTGTGTGTGTGTGTGTGTGTGTGTGTGTGTGTTTGCGCGCGCGCGCGCGCGCGTGTATGTGTGTGTGTGCACGCACGTGCGTGCGTGCGTGCGTGCGTGCGTGCGTGCGTGCGTGTGTGTGTGTGTGTGTGTGTGTGTGTGTGTGTGTGTAAACGAGTTGGATGATGGATACCAGCAGAAAAATCAATACTGGTTCGCTTCATCCCAGTAAATATTGCATCATGCAAAGTAAACATCACTAGCATCAGTTAAATGCCCTCCTTTTTTCCCCAACATCTGCACGAAACAGAAACAAAATATCAGTCTTTCCCACTCACATTTCCGTACGAATCTCGGTTACAGATCAGTTCCACAAAATTGTGCTTAATACGCAGCACGAATCAAACAATGCCCATTCGGTTTCTGTGATATCTGTGTCACACATGGAAGTCGTTCTTGACCATCTACGGAAAATGTCATGGCGTTGATTCAAACATAGAGCTTAATTCATTCCAAATATGAATAGCTTTTTTTTAATGGCATCAATTCGCTTTGAATCAAACAATGCCTGCTACCTCAAGGAGTGATCTATATACAATGTAGAAGAAAATAAAATAGCACTAAAAACGCTAAAAACGTAACAAAAATGAAATACACTTCCTGTTTTTTCCCTCTGTGTGTGTGTGCGTGCGTGCGTGCGTGCGTGGGTGCGTGCGTGCGTGCGTGCGTGCGTGTGTGTGTGTGTGTGTGTGTGTGTGTGTGTGTGTGTGTGTGTGTGTGTGTGTGTGTGTGCGTGTGTGTGTGTGTGTGTGTGAGAGAGAGAGAGAGAGAGAGTAAAAGTGTGTGTGAGTAAAAGTGTGTGTGTGTGTGTGTATGTGTGTGTGTGTGTGTGTGTGTGTGTGTGTGTGTGTGTGTGTGTGTGTGTGTGTGTGTGTGTGTGTGTGTGTGAGTAAAAGTGTGTGTGAGTAAAATTGTGTGTGTGTGTGTGTGTGTGTGTGTGTGTGTGTGTGTGTGTGTGTGTGTGTGTGTGTGTGTGTGTGTGTGTGCATCTTATTCTCAACAAAAAATTCTCCTCTCGAAAGTAGAAACATCTTCAAAGCTTATTCATAATACTCAGCTGGTAAACCATCTATCCAATAAAAAGTGCAAGTTATTTTTTTTACATTTTTTTATCTTTAAATTGTTAATAACAAATAGATCTGATCCATTTTACCTTCAGCCATGAAAATAATTTAAAGGGTTTGGCCCAAATTTCTGTCTGAAACCTTAATATGTTCTGATGAACGAGGGACGTAAAACAGAAACATGATCTGAGTGTAAGAAATCAGACTATAGAATAGAAAGTAGTTTATGCTTAACTACTGTGATGCTTCTAAATCTGCATTGTAGATTATAAATCTTCAACATTAATTTATATAGAAAATATGACATGTGAAAATGTTGCACAACTGGAGGAGGTCCATACTGCGATCTATTCGTGATTCTTCGCCATCACTTTCTACAATGTCCAGTCTGCATGGAGGATAGATGCACCTCAATGATTTACACAGACAGGAAAGAATAAACAGTCAGCCCAACTGTGTTGACGGTAATACAAAAAGAACAAAGGAGAATGCTTCAAGTCGTGTAACTGTCATCTTTCCTTTAAACACAGTCTGTATCTTCTTCTTGACTCCAGATGGGTCCTGGTTTTTCCCCTCGGTTTTCCACGTCCAGTGATCTCATCACTGTTCTCATCTAGTTCAGTTTCTACTGGAGACATGCGATTGCCTTTGGCTTCAGAAGAATCGCCATACGGTTCTTGATGCCTCTCGTTCTGATGTTCCTCAAGATTATAAAGGTGATCAGCAAGATGAAAACGCTCTCCACATAAATGAAGATGAGAAAGACGAAGATCCAGGGCATGCCATCTATTCCTCTGGGCATTTCCGTGTTGAAGAAGGAGATGAAGACGGACATGGACACGGTGAGGGTGACCAGGTAGGACGCCTTGTCTCCCAGCTCCAGAGGCAGAAGGAACACTAGCACATTCAGATAGGACGTCAGCACCATGGGTGCCACTATCATCATGGAGTAGAAGGTTGGTTTGCGCTGCAGATGGAGGACAAATTGGGATACAATGTTATGGGAACCCTGATAATCGATTGCGGCAGTACTGGAAGTGTAGCCAGTCAGGTCCCAATCCCCGTTCACAATGAACTTGTCAGAGTGTTTTCTACCGACAGGAAGGAATTCGATGGCCCAGGAGAAGTCCACCACAGTAAAGTGGCAGTGGTGAGTGTCAAAGGGATAGTAGGTCATGTCCAGTTGGCACAAAAAGGAAAAGACAGCAGCCACAAAGACATCAATGGTCCCGTTCGCATAGATCATGACGTGTGCTGAAGTATCACGAAGAATGTCCACATCAGTGGCACTCTCAATCACCCTAACAGCAGGCAGCCATAGAAGATCATACGGAAAAGACACTTTGTCAGGTAGGAGAGTGGCATTTCCTCCAGTGAATTCCTCAATCAGCTCTTCATGCAAAGCAAAGGAGGCATCATTCCAAGAGAAATGGATTCCAGCAGACATAGCAACAGTTTGACGTCCTGCATCGACGTCAAGAATGGATCCTGGAGATAATGCAATGGTTCCTTGGGGTCTGGCACAATCCGACTGTGACGAGGACACTGGGGGGACTTTCTGCAAGATGGCCTGATGGTTCATAAGCCAGGTCCTCCACCGGTAATAGGCCAGACGTGTTCCTGCATGGGGACCTGAGAAATGAGACGTGTTGGTCCCCACTGTGTGGCTGTCAGCACCAGGGCTGAAGTGGGTCCACACCAAAGCCAGAAACACTGAATGGATCACGTTTGGTCACACCACCGCATGCATGATGAGAATGCAACTGAACAGACTTTAAGTACTTCTTCTTCCTGTCTAATGTCTTTCATTTGCAAACGATGATCCAAAGAGGGGCTGTTTCTGTTCTTGAAAGTGCCAGATATCACAGCCAGAGAATCTATACATGAGTGTTACCTTTTTCATGCACAGAAGCTGTTTCTCACTGTCCAGCCACCACATCTGTCATGAGGATGGTCACCTCTCACAGTTCCAGCAGGTATCTGGCATCAACTGACTTGTCCAAATGCCAGGCCACGATGGGTGTTTATGTCGCACTAATGTTTGTCATCTGATTGAATTAAACGGCTCTCTACTTTCCTCCTGACTATCGATGTTCCCACCATCGGTTGAACCACTGCGTGTCTCATTGCTACACTTCAATCACGGTTAAGGGATGCTGTTTCATTAGTGATGATTTCACAGGGCGTAAATGTTACTAGGTGGAGGTAAACCAAAAATTATTGATGAGTTCACACAGTGTATGTGCGAGCGTGCGTGCGTGCGTGCATGCGTTGTTGTTGTTGTTGTCTTCAGTTAAACGTCTTTCCACATTAATGATATTAGACGATCGTGCGTGCATGCGTGTGCGTGTATGTGTGTGTGTGTGTGTGTGTGTGTGTGTGTGTGTGTGTGTGTGTGTGTGTGTGTGTGTGTGTGTGTGTGTGTGTGTGTGCGTGCGTGCATGCGTGCCTGTGTATGTGCGTGTGTGTGCGTGCGTGTGTGTGTCTATGTGCGTGCGTGCATGCGTGCGTGTGTGTGTGTGTGTGTGTGTGTGTGTGTGTGTGTGTGTGTGTGTGTGTGTGTGTGTGTGTGTGTGTGTGTGTGTGTGTGTGTGTGTGTGTGTGTGTGTGTGTTAGTGTTGTTGTTGTTATTGTTGTTAGTGTGTGTGTGTGTGTGTGTGTGTGTGTGTGTGTGTGTGTGTGTGTGTGTGTGTGTGTGTGTGTGTGTGTGAATGAGATGGATGTTGGGGATAGCCAGAGAAACCAGTATTACATTCACTTCATTCCTAATGGCATCAAATCCGCAGTGAAAACATTGCTAACATCAATTAAAAAAAAAAAAAAAAAAAAGATTCCTGCTAGAGTTTGTTTGCCGACACACACGGGAGCAAAATGAAACGAAAATTTCCAGATCGTGCCTGCACATCGAAGCCAGTTACAGACCAGGGCTACAGAACGATGCTAACTGAGCAGCACCAATCAGACAGTGCCTATGTTTGCGTTTCCGGCGGTTGTCAATGCACATAGTGATCAATCATGCGCACAACGGATATTTGCTGTGCTGTCCACCCTGAATGCCACTGTAGTCTGGTCACAATACATGGCATATTTATAACATTGGGATTTCTGTCTTTGGGAGAGACAGACAGGGATGGAGAGCGATTTCGTTTGTATTGACGTTTAATTGAGTTATAAATAGAACAAAAAATCTGAGTCAGAGTCTGGGTTGTTTCTGATCTCTCTCTCTCTCTCTCTCTCTCTCTCTCTCTCTCTCTCTCTCTCTCTCTCTCTCTCTCTCTCTCTCAAGAAAATGCTATCAGTTAACACACAAATGCCAGAGTAATCTCAGGAAGAACATAAATTTTTATAAGGCAAATATTTCTTTTCATAATTTTCAGTATATATGCGCCGAGCGCGTGTGTGTTCTATTTTTTGTTTTTGACCTCATTGCAGGTAGGTCGGTGGCCTTTGCAACTAAACTGTTTGAGTTTGAGACTCTCTCTCTCTCTCTCTCTCTCTCTCTCTCTCTCTCTCTCTCTCTCTCTCTCTCTCTTTCTCTCTCTCTCTCTCTCTCTCTCATTCGTATGCTTAACTATGTTTTGAATGTGTTTAAGAGATAAACGTTTACAAACACTTCGACTTGACTTACCGTTTAGTTACCGTTTGTTTGAAGCGCCAGAATAAGACGGAAAGTGCAAGAAGCTTCCATAATTTTTTTTTTTAATATTCCAGGCATTTTTTATGGCTATAACACGTGATGGTTCTTGATCCTTCCAGAACGTTCCAGGCATTTGATTGGCTGTTTCATGTCATTTTTTTTTTTGCCACGCAGGCTGATACTCCTGCGGACACTCCCTGTATAGACAGGCAAGGATAATCCCATCTGCCTAACAAATGGAGTGGAGAATGGTGTGAATGACCGTTTCTTATTCCGCCATTAAGGCAGCCATACTCCAGCTTCGGGGAAGATGCATTCTGTGTGTAACGTGTCATCCATACCAACAGCCAAACTGGCCTCCTCTTGTGTGCAAGTTATGCGTGAGTTTACACACGGAACTTCGGTTTATAGTCTCATTCGAAGGAC